>JANTPZ010150419.1:0-48822 GCA_025593235.1 Vachellia pachyceras
CCTACTCGCACCCTCCTGTACCGTCTCACCATTAGCCCAATTATGGCAAATATGTAAATATCAATATTACTTCTTAAAATAAGGATTCAAATTGTTGGTTATAGCGTGTAATGCAATGAAAATAGAACTGAATGTTAAAATATTTTTTCAAAAATGTAAAATAATTGTTATGTGTCCCTAGAGAAAATTAACGAAAAAAATAGTTGTTCCTTTACTAATAACTATAAAAATATAGTGAATATATATATATATAATTTTTAACTCTACTTAATAAAGTAATTCTCAAAGAGAGAGATGGACTCATTATCACTTCCAGAAAAAATCAAAGGAAATTTAAAAGCAAATATTTTTGCACGTAAGAAAAGTGGAGCATTCCCGACAGCAATTTCTTCAAGTAAAATGTGTCCATAATTATGGGTGTAATCAAGGCACCTATTCAAGTAAATCCATCATATGGACATAAACTTTGATGGTAAATTCAAAAGAGTATATTGTCAACAAATAGTTATTAAAAGTATATGATTAAATAATTAACATATGAAAATGTCAATAATTTGGTTTGAATATATTTTAAATCCAAGTAATTAAAATTAAATCTATCAATATCCATAATTTATCATACTTAACAAAATAAATTTTTATAATGTTATATATGGAGTCATTGGATATATTCAATACAAAAAATTAACACATGATTAAAAACGAGTTGACACTATATATTTTGTAAGTTAGAAACATAAAAACGGTAAATTTGATATGTAAACTCATGAGTTCAATGAAGTTTACAGCTAACTACGATTTTATAAACTAAAATTATAAAAATGGTAAAATGGGAGAATCAACTTGTGAGTTTAATAATAATCATAATCTATTTTCTCTTGTTAACCAAAATTTTCTCTGTAAGCACTATATCTGTGTGTGATGTCTAATCTCAGTAATTCTACATAAGTTTGAAAAACTTCAGTCTTTTGTGTAGTGGTTTTTGTCAATGACTCTCAACATAAAGGCAAACTTTTCCACACAAGTGTTTACTTCCAATAAAATAATTTTTTTTTATTGTTTGGCACAAGTATTATTCTGTAAGAGTTAATTTTGTTTAAGGCATTGTTAAACACTAAAAAGATACATCTTCTAATAGTGATTTGAACATTAACTAATCATGTTGTAATAATTTCTTGTAGTTTTTGTCTCTTCAGTACATTTTAAAGTCTTCAATTTGAAAATGGTTCCATATTGATCAGCACCACAATTTAGAGCTCTAAATTAAAATTAGGCAGTCTAGATATTTTATATTTTTTCCTTTTATATTTTTAGTAAATTTTTATTTCAGTAAATATAAATTATAAATAAATATAATTTTCCACACCTTTTTTTTTAACAAACGATTTATCAATTAAAAATTATAAATTTAGAGTACCTCAAATCACTTTAGAATTAACATTTAGTCTCTATTAGGGCTGAGAGTATTAACCTTATAACCCTCACACTAAGTACGTTTCCCGAAATTTAAACTTATATTTTCTTTCTCTTACCATATCAATTAAAAGCTTGTTGATATTAAAATTTTCTTTATAGTCAATATAATACATTTATTTCTTGAATTGCATTATTCTATTTTGGAAGCTAGGAAAAATATAATTGAAAGAAATAATATATATTTGTTCTCATTGAATATATGAATTTTAAAATGGTAATTATTTAGATGATAAGTAAAATAATATGAAATTCCTTTATAACTATTTCAACATTATTAAAATAATAATCTTGCGTACATAATTTTTTTTATTTTTGAGTGATTTATTTTTTAGTGACAGCTATTTTTATTAAAAAATTAAACTCAAAAAGATATATGGTATTTTAAAATACACTAAAAATTAGCTTATAAGGTAAAACAATAACGAATCAACCAGAAAGCTGGGTGCATTAATTATAAAGTTTGTGTGAAGCTTTCTTTGTTCATTCTCTATGAAAAATGTCTTTTTCAAATTATTAAAAAACACTTATATTACCTAAGAAAATAATATAATAATTAGTATTATTTAAAAACATAAACATTTTTCCATAGCATGAAAAACATAAAAATATTAATGATTAGTATTATTTAATTAAATAGAATATTTAAGCATATCACCAAAAAGAAATTTACATATGGCCAATATATACATTTACATGCATGCTTTTCTTCCTTACAAAGACTTCATTATTTCTTTATGATATCTACATCGAGATAAATATTATAACTTAAAAATTAAAAAAATTCAAACTTTTGAACCTTCCTCACATTTAAATGAAAAATCTTATCATCAATCACTATTATGATAGACTCATTAATCAATACACAACAAAATAAGAGTCCTCAAATTTGGACGGACATGTTAAGTATAGTCAACTATTTCTCTATCCATCTCTTATCAAACATCTTTTTATGTAAGAAAAGTAAAAGATTCCACGTGTAATGTTATTTTAAATCAAGTAAATTTTTAAATATAAATATATATAATTACTTGCTAGGATATTTCTTCCTGTCTTTCTCAATTTAATTTTAAAGTTTTCATCTCTAGTGACACTTGTATTCTATCTATTTTACCAGTGAATTAGTGAGATTATAAATAACTTATATCTAACTGCATGGCTCCTCATTAAAAAAAATGTTATAAAAAATCACATAAAAAGTGATAAATCTAATAATGTTCAATCTTTTTGTTTTTGCCGAGTAATAGTGTTCAATCATAAATTGATTTTTTTTTTATACAATCAATACATATTTAAGCATTGTTGGATCTAATTGAGATAACTCAAGTGCATTTAAGTGGCATAACCACTATTCACTAGAACCAAGCCTACTCGTCCAATCATACATACGTTTTTTTTTTTGTGATGATCATACATAAGTTTTAAGGTTAAATTGCAAATTTACATTTGAAGTATATTAAAATATAGCAATGTTACCTTTTGCTGTTAAAAAACCAAAGTTGATAGTTAAAAATTGACATTAACTATTAATATTTTTAACGGTAAAGACAACATTTGCTTTATTTTGAAACTTCCAGAGGCAATTGCTCTTAACAAAGCTTTCAAGATAACATTGCTCATGAGAAAAACTTACAAGGAGAATTTGCACATTAACTCTAAGTATTATCTAATACCCAATCATATCATATACCATGTAGTTATATAAAAAATAAAGGGGAAACCCCTATGATGTCTAAAAGAAATGACTTAATTACCCAAATTTTCTGTAGCAATTAAGAAACATGTGATTAAGTCTATTCCCTGATATTCCATAGTAATTAAAAATTTAAAAAATAACTTACAAACTTTTAAACAGTCCTCACATTTAAATGGAAAATCTTATAATCAATCACTTGTATGATAGGCTCATTGATCAAGACACAACAAAACAAGAGTTATGAAATTTGGACAAATATATTGCCGATAGTCATCTCTTAACCTAAAATATGGGTTAGTTCTTTATCCATCCATCTCTTATCAAACATCTCTTCATTTACTAGCAATTTTTTCATACAAGAAAAGAAAAAAAATTCCTTTCTATGTAATGCTATTTCAAATCATGTAAACTTTTAAATATAATTGATAGTGAGGATACTTCCTCCTCTCTTTATTAATTGAATTTTAAGGGTTTTCATCTTTTAGAAACACTTGTATTCTATTTTACCAATCAAATAGTATGACTAAAAACAGCTTCAAGATGATATCTAGCTGCATGACTTACTATTAAAAAATGATACATCAATTTTGTTTAATATGGATTTTTCAGTTTATTATATTAGAGTATTGTTAGGCCTAATTGAGGTAGTTAGCTATTCCAAAGTTGTCTGTTGCATTCAAATAGGCTCGGACTCTGAAGCTTATGTTTAAGTGGCAAAATACTATTCACTTGGACTAACATTTGTTAGTTCAATCATACATAATTTTAATCTAATACTTAATTATATCAATGCCATATGGTATAAAAGGGGGATTACTATCAGGTCCTCAAGAAGGGAGTTAATCACACAAATGTTCAGTAGTAGCTGAGAAGTATGCAATAATAAGTTTCTTTGGTTATTGTATGATTGGGACACAAATTTTCTTCTCCATCCCTCTCTTGCCAAAAGCCTTTTCAATTTATCAGCAACATAAGAAAAGTAAAAAAAAAAATCCCTTATCATAGTGTTTTCTTCCAATAAAATAATTTTTTTTGTTCTTTGGCACAAGCATTAGTTTGCAAAAGTTAATTTTGTTCAAGGCACTATTGACCACTTAATTTAGATACATCTCATTCTAGGGATTTGAACATTAATTAATCATGTTGTGATAGTTTCTTGTAGTTCATGTCTCTTGAGCACTTTTTAAAGTCTTCAATTTGGAAATGGTTTCATGTCGATTAGCACCACAATTTAGGGCTCCAAATTAAACTTAGGCAGTCTATATATTTAATATTTTTACTTTTATATTTTTAATATCTTTTTATTTCAGTAAATATAAATTCTAAAATAAATATAATTCTCTAGATGTCACCTTTTTTTAAACAAATGATTTATCAATTAAAAATTATAAATTTAGAGTATCCACAAATCACCTTAAAATTAACATTGAATATCTATTATGGCTAATAACATTAAATTTATAGTACTCGCGCTTTCTAAAATTTAAATTTATATTTTCTTCCTCTTACTATATTAACTAAAAGCTTGTTGATATTAAAATTTTCTTTATAATCACCATAATGTCATGTTGACTCAAACCTATCTGGAAGTCTTACTAGTCTTTTGTGAAGTGCAGCTTCTGTGTCCATCACTTTCAAGGCAAACTTTCCAATACAAGAAAAGTAGATGATTCTCAATCTCATATCTTCACCTTGAAATTTTATTTGGAAAGATATTTTTCAATTTTTTAGACCAAATTTTTAACTCCTCTGTTAAAAGATTTATTAATTTTTTTTACTTTTTTCATGAAAAATACGATTAATTGATTATTGGTCTTTTATTAGTAAAAGCTTTCATAATTTTAGACTATTCTTTATTGTACTTATTGGATGGATTGCACATCATAGTCAACTTCATATGATAGACTCATCCAAAAGAATTCTATAGACTTAATTACTGTCTCTTTCAACTTTCCTTGTCCATCCCTCTCAATTTATAAGCAAACTTTTCCAAAAAAGAGAAGTAAAAGATTCCCATATTATAATATTTATTTTTAAAGCTTAATTAATTTGAACTCAAATAATTTTATTTGAATATATATAATACAATTCAAGAAAATTTAATGAATTCAGGGCCGCTAACAAAACAGTTTGGAAGCTAGGAAAAATATAATTGAAATAAATAATATATATTTGTTCTCATTAAATATATGAATTTTAAAATGATAATTATTTAGATGATAAGTAAAATACGATGAAATTCCTTTATAAATATTTCAACACAATTAAAATAATAATCTTACGTACATAATTTTTTATTTTTAGGTGATTTATTTTTTTAGTGACAGCGATTTTTACTTAAAAATTAAACTCAACAAGATATATGGTTTCTTAAAATACACTAAAAATCAGCTTATAAGGGGGAAAACAATAAAAAAAATCAACGAGAAAGCTGGGTGCATTAACTATAAAGTTTGTGTGAAGCTTTCTTTGTTCATTCTCTATGAAAAATATCATTTTCAAATTATTAAAAAACACTTATATTACACAAGAAAATAAAAGTTTAATAATTAGTATTATTTAAAAACATAAACATTTTAATGATTGGCATTAGTTAATTGAATAGAATATTTAAGCATATCACCAAAAAATAAAAAAAAAAGTTACATATGGCCAATATATACATTTACATGCATACTTTTCTTCCTCACAAAAGACTTCGTTATTTCTTTACGATATCTATATATCGAGGTAAGTATTATAAATTAAAAATTAACAAAAACTTTTTAAAATTTTGAACCGTTCTCACCATTTAAATAAAGAATCTTATCATCAATCACTATTATGATAGACTCATTAATCATGACACAACAAAATAAGAGTCATGAAATTTGGACAGACATGTTATGTATAGTCAGTTCTTTCTCCATCTATCTCTTATCAAACATATTTTCATATAAGAAAAGTAAAAGATTTCTTCCGTGTAATGTTATTTTAAATCAAGTAAATTTTTAAATATACATATATAATTACTAACTAAGATATTTCCTCCTGTCTTTCTCAATTTAATTTTAATGTTTTAATCTCTTAGTGACACTTGTGTTCGATCTATTTTACCAATAAAATAGTGAGAATATAAATAACATATATCTAACTGCATGGCTTCTCATTAAAAAATGTTATACAAAAATGACATAATAAGTGATACATCTAACAATGTTCAATCATAAATAGACTTTTTTATGCAGTTAATTCATATTTAAGCATTATTGAATCTAATTGAGATAACTTTCAAAAGCACTTCAATGGCATAAGCACTATTCACTAGAATCAAGCCTACTGGTCCAATCATACATATTTTTTTTTCCCTTTTTGTGACAATCATACATAAGTTTTAAGAATAAAGTGCAAATTTACCCTAGATGTATTAAAATATAGCAATATTTCCTTTTGTTGTTAAAAAACTAAAGTTGACAGTTAAAAATTGATGTTAACTATTAACATTTTTAAATGTAAAAGATAACATTGTTTCATTTTGAAACTTTTAGGGGAAATTGCTTTTAATAGAGCTTTCAAAATAACATTGCTCATGAGAAAAAACTTCAAGGGTAAATTTGTACATTGACTCTAAGTGTTATCTAATACCCAATCATATCATATACCCTGTAGTTCTGTAAAAAACAATGGGGACACCACTATGATGTTTTAAGGAAATGACTTAATTACCCAAATGTTCTATAGCAATTAAGAAACGTACATGTAATTAAGTATATTCCTTGATATCCCTAGTAATTAAAAATTTAAAACGATAATTTTCAAACTTTTAAATGGTCCTCACATTTAAATGGAAAATTTTATCATCAGTCTCTTTTATAATAGATTTGTTGATCAAGACACAACAAAACAAGAGTTATAAAATTTGGACGGAATTTGTTACAGATAGTCATTCCTGTAACTTAATATGTAGGTGAGTTCTTTCTCCATCCATCTCTTATCAAGCATCTCTTCATTTACTAGCAATTTTTTTTCCATACAAGAAAAGTAAAACATTCCTTCCATGTAATGCTATTTCAAATAAAGTAAATTTTTAAATATAATTGCTAGGGAGAATACTTCCTCCTCTCTTTCTTAATTGAATTTTAATGGTTTTCATTTTTTAGAAACACTTGTATTCTATTTTACCAATCAAACAGTGTGACTATAAATAGCTTTAAGATGATATCCAACTGTATGACTTGCTACTAAAAATGTTATAAAAAACACATTAAAAGTAATAGATCTAATAATGTTTGATAATACATCAATTTTATTTATTATGGTTGTTTCAGTATATTATATTTGAGTATTGTTAGGCCTAGTCGAGATAGCTAACTATTCCAAAGTTGTCTTTTGCATTCAAACAAACTCGGACTCTAGAACTCATGTTTAAGTTCAATCATACATAAGTTTTATCTGATACCTAATCATACCAATGCCATATGGTATAGAAGGGGGATTACTATAAGGCCCCCAAGAAGGGGTTTAATCACACAAATGTTCAATAGTAGCTGAGAAGTATGTAATAACAAGTTCCTTTGGTTACTGTATGATTGGGACACAAAAATTTTCTTCTCCATCCCTCTCTTGCCAAATGCCTTTTCAATTTATGAACAACATAAGAAAAGTAAAAAAAATTTCCTTATCATAATGTTTACTTTGAATAAAATATTCTTTTATTTTTTTCCTTTGTTGCTTGGCACAGGTATTACTTTATAAGAGTTAATTTTGTTCAAGGCACTGTTGAGTATTGAATATAGATACATCTCCTAATGGAGATTTGAATATTAATTAATCATTTTGTGACAATTTCTTGTAGTCCTTGTCTTTTCAGTACGTTTTAAAGTCTTCAATTTGGAAATAATTTCGTATTGATCAGCACCACAATTTAGAGCCCCAAATTAAAACTAGGAAGTCTAGATATTTAATATTTTTTACTTTTATATTTTAATAAATATAATTTTCTAGTTATCACCTTGTTTAAACAAAGCATTTATCAATTAAAAATTATAAATTTAGAATATCCCTAAATCACCTTAGGATTAACATTTAATTAATCTCTATTATGGGCTGAGAGCATTAAACTTATAGCCCTCACACTATGTGCACTTCCCAAAATTTAAAATTGTATTTTCTTCCTCTTACCATATCAAAGAGCTTGTTGATATTAAAATTTACTCTCATGTCGTATTGACTCAAATCAATTTGGAAGTCTTCGGTTTTTTACTAATCTTTGTGAAGTATGGTTTCTTTGTCCATCACTTTCAATTTACTGGCATACTTTCCAATTCATTTACTTTGAATATTTATTTGAAGAGATATTGTTCAATTTTTTTAGACCAAACTTTTAACTCCTCTCTTAAAATATTTATTAATTTTTTATTTTTCATATAAAACATGGTTAATTGATTATTGGTCTTTTATTAGTAAAAGCTTTCATAATTATACTATTCTGTATTGTACTTATTGGATGGATGTCACATTACAGTCAACTTTATATGATAGTTAAAAAAAATAGTAAACTTATAAACAACTTCAAGCTTGATATCTAGCTGCATGGCTCCTCAATAAAACAATGTTATAAAAAATCACATAAAAAGTGATACATCTAATAATGTTCAATCATACATAAATTTTCTAATACAAGTAATTCATATTTAAGTATTGTCGGATCTAATTGAGATAAATCCCAAAAGCCTTTCAAGCATTCATTCAGATTTAGACTCTACACCACGTCTTTAAATGGCATATATAAGCACTATTCACTAGAACCAAGCCTACTTATGAATGCTTGCTTCATTTTAAAGGTTAAGTTTTAAGGTTAAGGTGCAATGGCCATCATACTCAAGTTTTAAGGTTAACATGCAAATTTGTCTAAGAAATTTTAAAATATAGCAATTTTGTTTCTCACCGTTAAAAACTAATATTAACAGTTAAAAAATGACGTTAACTATTAACATTTTTAACGGTAAAGGGCAATATTACTTCATTTTAAAACTTTTAGAAAAAAACTTTTAAGAAACATTGCTCATGAGAGAAAAGTTCTGGGGCAAATTTGCACATTGACCATAGGTTTTATCTAATTCCTGATCATATCATATACTTTGTAGTTATATCAACATGTAATGACAATTTTCATTGTGAAATAATAATATGTTTATGTTGCTCACTTATCATTAAGATTTTTTTGTAATTAAGTTTATTCCTTGATATCCATAGTAATTAAAAAAATAATTTTCAAACTTTTAAACGGTCGTCACATTTAAATGGAAAATCTTATCATCAATCACTATTACGATAAACTCATGGATGAAGACTCAAAAAACAAGAGTCATGAAATTTGCAACGGCATGTTACATATAGTCAGTCATTCTCCATCCATCTCTTATCAAACATATTTTCAAATACATATAAGAAAACTAAAAGTGTCCTTACTGTGTAATGTTATTTTAAATCAGGTACATTTTAAATACACACACAATTTAATTTTAAATTATTAAATAGGATAGTTCACCCTCGCTTTCTCAATTTAATTTTAAGGTTTTCACGTTTTAGAGACACTTAGCATTCTATTTTACCAATAAAATAGTGTGACTAGAAACAACTTCAAAATGATATCTAATTGCACGGCTTAATGTTAAAAAACGTTATAAAAATCATATTTAAAAGTGATACATTAATAGTGTTCGTTCATACGTCAATTTTATCGCTGTTATATTTGAGTATTGTGAACCCAAATTAAAATAGTTAGATATTCCAAATGTGTTCTCTACATTCATATAAACTCGAACTTTATATCTCATGTTTAAATTGTAAAAAGTACTGTTCACTAGGACCACCACTTATTAGTTCAATCATACATGTTTTATCTAATACTTAATTATATCAATACCATATTATATTAAAGGAGGATTACTATCAGGTCCCCAAGAAGGGACTTAATCACACAAATGTAAACAAGTTCTACTATTGAAAATGACAAGCTTATGTTGTTCACTTGTCATTGACTTTTTGGTCATTAAATCCATTCTTTCAATTAAATTCTCATAGTAATTCTCCCAATATAATAAAAACGATATAATTATGAATATAAGTTGAGTTTAGAATATCATCTAAATATGATGGGTAGCATTGCCCCCCGACACATCTTATCGGGGATAATTTTTTTTTGCTAAGCATATCTTACTCGAGAATCTTATTTGAAACACTGTTGGACATCTATCATAGTAAAGATATGAACATTAGTTCACAACATTGTACCCCGTTGGTTATAGTATATACTTTTTCTTGCTTTTGGTTATAGTATATGCTATTTTTTTTTTGGTACAGGTTATATACTTACCTCTACTGGTTATAATGTATTCCCATGCTGGCGACCCAAAGAAATTATAAGTTTAGCAAGCCCGGTTTCCGACCCATCCCAAATTTTGGGTTTAGCAGTATGGGCCTGACTCAGCCTTTTGTTTTCCCTTGATGAAGCCCGATTTGGATTTTTTGCATCACTCTTGCATTGTTCAAAATTGATCGTCCGTGGGTTGGAGTGGTCAGGGTCGTGCCTTCTCACCAAGTGGGAGGAGGTTCGATCCCCCACCGCAGCGTTTGGGGAGGCATCCTAACTCCTGGGTGCTTAGGTAAACGCCTGAGGGTAATTGACGGCTCGCCCTGCCCGACATTGGTATGACCTAAGAGGAAGGGAGATTTCGCCCTGCCCTTGGCTTGTGGGTGAGCCCAACCCCCTGCCTAAAATTTTTGTATCAAAAAAAAATTGATCGGCCCAGCTTATGGGAGCATCGATTTCGGAACATCGCCGCGATTACCCACTGTCACTGTCACTCACTCCATCAAATTCAAAACCGTTACGTCCTCCAAAAAAAACTGTTACGTCCTCCAAGCTCGCCTGAGACGTACGGTTGAAGGCAGAGCTGCCAACGTTGGAGCCGCTTCTCTTCTGTCCCGCCTAGCAGGTAATGGGTCGTTCTTAATGATCTTATAGATTTGGTGACCTGATTCTTATTTTCATGATCTGAATTCAGTATGGATTCTGGACTTGATTGTAGTTGTGGATTGCTTTCCTTGAATAGCAATGAAGGAATCATGTTGCTTTGCTTGTCTGTTATGATCAGTATGGACTTTTGATTATTCTCAATTCTTCTTAAAAAAATGTTGAATAAATGTTTGTGAAATTTGCAATCAGGTCCCAAATAAGAGAATTAATAAAGAAAAGATCCCAAAGATTCACAAAATTACCATAAGGTCATAAGAGTAGTTACTCCTGGAACCTTATGGTAATTTTGTAAATCTTTAGAACCTTTTGTTCATTAATTCACCTATTTGGGACTTGAAGCCTAAATGTTTTATTGGGTCGATGTTGATGGCACAGATTTTCATCTTCAACAATATTATGGTCGGTTGGGGCGGGTATAGGAGCCTAAATGTTTTATTGGGTCGATGTTGATGGCACAGATTTTCATCTTCAACAATATTATGGTCGGTTGGGGCGGGTATAGGCAAAACTCTAGTTGGTTGGACCTGCCATCAGGCCCTGATGCCCTGTCTAAACAGTGACCAGGAGGAAGCTCTTTAATACTTTAAACTCTGATCATGAAATGGTTTTCCTGTTTGGGTCAAAACAACTTTTTACTACTCAAGTTATTGAGGAGAATTTATGTATGGTGCCTAAACAGATGGTCCCATTCTTTGTTTTACATTCTCCCATCTATTTTTGTCGCCCGTTTTCTCTATGCATCTAAAGCACAATTTCTGAACATGAAAGGTTAGGGAAAAAAGGTAGAGAAAATGGAGCTTTGATGTTTATGACCATTGCACAAAAAAGTGTGGGGTGGGGGTTTCAAAGAAAAGGGTAACGATAATATTCTCTTACTTCAGAGTTAATTCAATGTAGAGTTTTAAGAAGTGGAAGGGAGAGAAAATTGCAGGTTCTTCAGTACTTTATCATTTGAAGTCAAGGAAAACTTCCTTTATTGTGAAAATATGGTACAATTATTTAGTCATATCATCTGATAATAAAATTGTCTTTTGATAACCACCAAATAGCTTCATATTTATGAGAATGCCATGTTCAACTCCATCATCGCTCTTCTAAAATTTATTTTTCTACTAAATAAAACTCTCAATGTTCATCTGTATATAAATATGCTATTTCTTGAGAGGATATTGATTGTTAGGAAACTTTCTATTTGCAGAGTGTTGATGAAAACAGGGGAATGGAAACCTCTGGGGATGCCAATTTCAGTATGTGCGAAGTTCAAACAATTGAAGAACCATACAATGGTATGTTGCTTGAATCAAAGAAAGACCGTTTTCTGAAAGATTATTTTCCAATGCATTTATAATGGTAAAAACCTACATCTTTTCTATCTTTGCATGTTTAATATACCTATTTACAAGTTTCTGCAATTCTAAACCTCATGTCCCCTATTTTCTTCAAAAAAGATAATATTGTTTTCACTAGTGTGATACAAGATCCATTTTTTCACTCACCTTACAGTACTTGATAATGGTACGTGCCAAACATTACTTTTGACCCTTAAACATTTTGTTAGTTAATATAAGCTTAAAATTGTACTCGAGAAACAGGATCACATATGTGTAAATGAAGGAAATATCTTGACGTCAAACCTAAAGAGAGCATTCAACGGCACTCGACATTGAATTAATCACTCCAAAGTTCACTTGACAATGTTGCTGGTTTTGAAGCAAACCCAACTTTACATCTTGAATTGACAACCCTGAAACTTGTTAGATGACCCTAATAAAATCCCAGTCACTTGATGTGCTTCAATTTTCATCTCAGCAGTCAGCAGTTGACATTGTCATGTCTAGTTTGCTCTCTATAGCATATTTACATAAGTTTGTGTTTATGTTTTTCTTGGGTACACTGTATCTCCATGACATTCCTCCTTTTGAATCACTTATTCAACATCATTTTAATAATCATGCAATCTCAAATAGGAGAACATGGATATTGCTTCTATTAATTTTTCATATGAGGTTCATGTATATACATTTTCTCCCTGATCTGTTAAAACAACAGAATCATGAATGTTACCTCCTATGTTGTCTTTTATATTTTACATGGTGAAGTGCATGATAATGAGAGATAAAGGTATTGTTCTGTGAAATCCAGATGAAAGGTGTGGATTGTTTGCGAGTCCTTCTCGTGGAGAGTTACACATTTGTGAGGGCCATTCCATCCAAGAACCATTTGAGGGTATGGAGTTTGAATCTGAAGATGCTGCTAAAATATTCTATGATGAATATGCTCGACGTGTAGGGTTTGTCATGCGTGTTATGTCTTGTAGACGCTCTGAAAGGGATGGAAGGATTCTTGCCCGCAGGCTTGGATGCAATAAGGAGGGTCATTGTGTCAGCATTCGAGGGAAATTTGGACCTATTCGAAAGCAAAGGCCAAGCACAAGAGAAGGTTGCAAGGCAATGATTCATGTCAAATATAATAAGTCTGGAAAATGGGTGATAACTAAGTTTGTGAAAGATCATAATCACCCACTGATAGTTTCTCCTCGTGAAGCTCGCCAAACAATGGTAGGTTTATATTTCTTATTTGATTGCATACTAAAAAGTGTCTAAACATGTCTATTGGGTGACTATTGTTTCTCGCCTAGCTTATTTTATCAAATTTTATAAATGGCTTATGGTAATGTTTGTGAATTGATCTTGGTATCATATAGTTCAAGAAAGTTATAGGTTAGTCTCTTGTATGATGTCCAACAGGAAAAGTAAAATTGCCAAAATAGTCTTACCAATTAAAAAACAATGAATTTACATAGATTTTAATCCAAGTTTTGCATGATAAAGATGAACTCCTCCCAAAAATGTGCTTTACTAAGGATATTAAAGCTAAGTTTTTATTTTGATGGTTTTTTATTGAGAGAGAGACTGAAGAGGCGTTATCATTTTAGTTATATTCCTATTTTTCTGTATATAGTATATATGCTCTCCAATACAAGGAGTAGAGCCTGTGTTTTATTCATTTCTATTGGTTGGCGATCACTGTTTTCTGCCTTGGTGATTCTGTAGTGAATGCTTTAAGTAGCTTATGACATTTTGCCCAAGTTAATTTTAATATTATATGGTGCAAGAAAAGCCATATATTAGTCTCTCGCATGATGTCCAACAGAGAGAAAGTAAGCTGGTGACCAATTTCTTTCTGGATCTAATGGAACTTCAAATGAAAAATTGCATTAGAAGATAAACCTCTCTAAGAAAACTGCTTGGTTGTGGATTTAATTTGATGCTTTTGTATGCTAGGGAATGGAGACTAAGGTAGTTTGGTTATTGGTGACTTTGGAAAAGACTACCTGCAGAGGGTTTTAACCACAAGACCATGTAACCAACAGGGAAGTCGAGTAAAGTGTTTCCATACAGAGGGTTTTAACCAACTAGAATCTAACCAACAGGGAAGTCGAGTGAAGTGTTTCCAAGTTAAGTGTCATAAATTATAGTTGTTGGGATGTCAACTCTACATGTGAAGAAAATTGATGGAGACTTGGTAAGGATATTTAAGAAGTGTTTCCAAGTGTCATAGAATATAGTTGTTGGGATGTCAACTCTTTCTGTGGAGAAAATTGATGGAGACTTAGTATAGGGTATCTGAGTCTTATGTTGAAGAGCGTTGATCAGCATGCCTTCTTTATTTTATTTTTTTGGCATTGTATTTTTTATTTTATTTATTCTGTTTTCCAGTATTTTTATCTTTTAAGCTCATCTGATTATTTTATCATTTTTTTTTAGGATATATTTACCAAAAACTGATTAGTAGCAATTTACCCTAGATTTCGTTCAGCAAGTCTTATTTGCTTAGACAATATTGGGATATCTTTTTAGCTTATCCAGTTAATTAGCAATTCTTCTATTGTGGACATACGAAGCAGATCTTATTGCATGTGTTATTTATACTGTTAATTAATTTGCATCAAGTAAGTAGCATAATCTGTCTCTCCTTACCCCCCTAGAAAAGATTATGAATTTGCAATCATGTCCTGGATCAAGGAATTCTATTCTATCACTGTTTTAGGATGAGAAGAATAAGAGAATACAGGAATTAACGGCAGAGCTTCGGAATAAAAAGTGGTTGTGTGCTACATATCAAGAACAGCTAACTGCTTTTATGAAAGTTGTCGAAGAGCACAATGAAAAGCTGTCTGAGAAAATTCATCATGTAATTAATAATTTAAAAGAATTTGAGCCCTTAGAGCAGGAGCTCTTGCACAAGAGGTAGCCTTGGCAATAAGGTGAGTGTTCTTATTTTGAACTTTTTTAAGTAAAAAACATTCTATCTTATCTATTGGTGCTACTGCTATTAAGTTATCACTTAAGTTCTGCTCTTTAATTAGAGGTTTTTGGTGATATTTCCATGGAGGATAGCTTCTCTACATTTTGTAAGTTGGCAATGACTATGCCCATTTAGAAAACCGTTGGGAGAATGCATTTTGACAGAATACATTTATGTTTGAATGAATATTGGATTCATAGTGCATTTATTATACCAAAAGGGGTTTTTTTGCTCAGAATGTATTTTGAAAGAAGGAGTTACCAAACACTGAAGTCTGTAAGCTAACGGAATTTTGGGTCCAAAATGCATTCTATAAACCCAAATGTGGTTCCCGGACAAGCACGCTATAATTCTTTCACCTGGCAAAGGTCAACTTTGGATTTAAATGAGGATTTTGTGTTTTGATCAGTGTTTATGTTCATCCAGTAATTTTATGTGTAAACAGGCTTTACCTCCCATAAGGGTTTCCGGCTTTATCAGTTGGCATCCTTGTTGTTTGAACTTCAAGGAATATCATTGTTATCCCCTATCAGTTTTCTGATAAATCTGAACTCTAAAGTTGTGATTTTTAAACACACATTTCTTTGTCTCCTTACCTTTTTCACTTTCTACATCTCACCAAATGATCATCTCTTCCCTACGTTGTCTCTCATGGCGAATATTATTAAGACAAGATTTATTTCAAGCTGATCTCGTTCTCCACTCTGTTTTCAATACTAATTCTGAATGTATTTTCTAAAGACTACATAAATCAACCAAAACTCAGCAATTTCGTTTTCCTCGTTATCTATCAACTGCTGGGGGAAGCCCATCTTTCTCTGAAGTATCCTTATCCCAGAACAAGGACTTTTAAGAATATTCCTTTTCATGAAGTCATGTGTTGTATTCAATTAACACCTGTTTTACCTACCTCACTTGGTATGAAGCCCTTGTCTTTCTAAATCATCTAGAGCGAACCCCTTTACATTCGTATGCAGTTGAAAATAAGCCGTATCCACAACTTGTGAACAGTTTGACTCCCTATACTTCTTATATTTTGTATTTGATGGTTATATTACATATCAAATATCTAATGGAATTTGTGCAAACTCGATTCATTTATTTCAATATACTCAGGATAAATTGCTTGGCTGATTTAAGCAAATTCTGCTAACTTCACGTTTCGTTTTCTCGCATCCTAGATGTGATTGTCAAAATTATGGGGGTTAAGATTCCAATTCATGAGTAGGGCGGGTTAAGATTTTGGTGCTTCATATTTCTAGTAACATGAGATAGAAATATCGTTTAAGCTCTCTGATATAATTGAGATTTGTTTCACATTTGAATAATGCTATTCATTGACCAAGTCTATATTACATGCTAGGCTCTGTGCATGCCAGTTTGACCATTGATCTGAATCTAACTGGTGAATTTATGCCAATGCAGAAACGGGGAATGGCTATTGATTGAAAAGACGGCTCTTGTCTCCCCTTATTGTGCTGAAGTTGGTGCAGTTGTAAATATATGTCAAGACCAGCATTTTGATACGGAACTGGTGCCCCTTTCTATAGACAATGAGCAAATTACTATTTTCTGAAATGAAACAATAACGACATAATTTGATCTTTTAAATCCAGTTTCTCAGTAATTTTTCTCGAATAATTTCTGCCCCTTCAGACAACCGAACTGAGAATTGAGTCTCCATGACTTCAACTGATGGAGTGATGGGGGACGAAAATGAATTGGAAGAAATTGTTGAGAAACAGAATTGAAAGTGTTATATAATCTGAAGAGCCAGATTGAGAAATCATCTTCCATGAACAACAGTGATTTACCCAGGAATTTTTAAATATACATATCTGGTCATGACTGTTCTCTCCTGATTGATTCTGAACCTGAAGATGACGTGACCTCTCTGTTGGTTTGCAACTTGCAAGTTATACATACTTGAATTAGGTCTATACAACACGTATTTGGTTTCACAAGGGAATGATGTAATCTTGTATCAGTTTTCTTCCTTGTTTGTGTTTTAATCGGAAGGAAAAAAATGTAGCAATAGAGTTATGATTAGTTTTGCTCGAAACAGTTTGTAGCAACATTTTTGTTTTCCTTAACAGTTGACTGGTTCTTTTATAACTTCAATTTGTATCCACCAACCTCTCCATGTAAATTTGATCCGATGATGGCTGGAGAGATCTAGTGTCATCCTACTGAGGCAATCCTGCTAACTGAGAAGGTTGCTTCTACTACTCTCTGTACTTTGTTCTTTTTATTGACAACATTCTTTCTTTCATATAAGGTGGTCTTTCTACAAGTAATAAATTATTTGTCTAAAAATTTATTACATTTTTTCTATTTTTACCTCTTAACTAATTATATATGTCCATTTCATCTCTTTTTTTATTTATTCTCTTTCACCCTTTTTTCACCCATTTTCTCTTCTACTTATCGTCTCCATATATAATGTTACATCCCGGGGGACTACATCTTTAAAATAATGACGGTTAAATTGATATGCCTCTATCATTTTTGTTGTAGCTCTGCAAAAGTTACTAATGCTTCTACGTCTTAAAGAGCATAATTTTATGCAGTTGTTCTGTAATTTTATCAAAAAGAAAACAAAACCAACAAACTTCTTGTACTGTTGCAATATACTTCGATGGATCTCCTCTCCTGAATAAAACAAAGAAGTTTGATAGTTCTCAACTCTGCGCTCTTTGCTTTTGATATTTTAACAGTTAATGTTAACAATTTTAATGGTAAGGTGAAAATATCATATTTAAAAATTTCGTGTCTAGTGTCAATTTGCAAAAAAATTTTAAGTTATTTTTACCGTCTACCGTTAAATAAAATATGCAATATGGCAAAACATCAAGCTCATAGGTTCTGCACACTCAAAATTGATGTTCTCGATTGTCATCCATCATTTTTGTATATAATCATTTCACCGATTCGTCCGTTAGTTCTATCTTCCTCTATCACTTGTAAACATTATAATTATATATCTTCATTTTGCGATTCCATTAAGAAAAAGATAAAACACACATTGCACATTAATGGTATTTCTTAAAAGAAATATTTTTTCCCTATTTCAATTGAAATTTTTTGTTTTCTAACTCTTTTTTCTTCAAAATTCAAATAATTATGATTCTGTTTATTTATTTGACAGAGCCGGGCCGTTTTGCTCGGGGGGACTGGAGCGCCGGGAGCACCCTCTATCGCCATTCGTCGATCGCCTCAAGCCGAGCAAGCCCGCCGCCGCCGCCGCCTTATTTCGGCAAGTCCATTTTGCTCTTATCTGATCCCGATCTCTCCTCATTCTTCTGCATGATTGGTTTGAACCCAGTGCGGGCTTTCTATTTTCTGGGTCCAAGGATATTCATAGTTGGTGCGGTAAAATTTTGACCTTTGTGTATTTAAAACTATCCATTCTCCATCCCATAACATGCTCTTGCTGGTTTTGAGCATTTTGATTTCCAGCAACCAAATACCGATTATTTCTGTGTGTCTGGGTTCTTGAAAGCCAGAGTTTAGCATCATCCTCCTAGCTTTCAACCTCATTGATATCTCCTAGTATGAGCTTCCCTGAGCCTATTCCTGATAACACCGTTGGCAAACTCGGAAGGAGAAACAACAAAATCGCTGCCTTGCCGTAATAGTTAATGAGTTAATTTTGTGATTATGGATAGATATTGCCTTCCTTCCATTAGACCATTGTTACTGTCTTTTTTGGTTTGTTGTATATTATCTTAATTTAATGTATGAAATTAAATATATGTATATATATTCATTCATTATGAATGGATACTGTGAACAGTTAAGATGAGGCGTTTTCATTGAATTTTTTCGCTGATGGACACTGATGATCCTAAAGTTGTTTGGGGACATTTTACATCCGAAATGGTTGGAAATTTGGAATGCTCTTGTACCATATTCCCAAGTAGAGCTTTTCTGAACTACCTGGACTGAAGAAACCCAATTCAAAACTTCCATCTCCGGAAATTGACTGGGATTGTTTCAGGTAATCAGCTGCACTTGAAGTATGAAAGAGCAAAAATAAAAACCGGGCAAAAAAAAAGGTTTGCCATCGATTGCCAAACTCGAAGCATCATTTCAAAGACTCGCTTTCATTCAGCAACTGAAACAAGTATTACTCGATCAATTGGACACTTTATGACTTGTGTTTTTGCCTGAAATATTTCACTCAAAAGTGTACAAACGATGGGTTGTGTAGGTCTAAAAACATCACGTAACCTGCATAAAATATCACCGCCTGCTGGAGATACAGATTTCTTGGACCCCCTTAGCAAATTCTTGCATATTATTTTTTTTATTGGGTGAGAGAAGTCTTGTATATTATTGGTCCATACGTAATATGAAAAGAAACCCCGTTAGACTCAGATGGATGTCAACTTCCAAACAACATAAATAACTCTTATGATCAATATAACTAACCTATGGGGTTGTGCTTATAGCGAGTGCGCCATTGATAGATCAGAGCCCAAGTCCATTTCCATCGGGGCACAAATGAGAATAATCGAAAATATGGTTCAAGGCCTGAGGATTAATATAATTGAGATTACCCATAATTGGTGAGTTCAACTAGCAGAGTGATTATACCAGTACTATCACTTAAAGAGAAAGGATTCGATTTTGAGAAGTGTTACTTTATTGTGGCTCAGTCGCGGTACTTAGGAGGCATCACTACAGCTTAGTGAAGTTGGGTTGATCTACCTGTGTGATCCGACTGAAAGGTTTGCTAGGCTTGCTTCAGTATCCGCAGGAACATGTCCCAGTAGGTTGTGAGTTAAGTGCCCTACCATTAGATCGTAAGTGAATCCACCATTTTCCTAAAATTTTGTTAACAAAAAAAAATATAATTCAGATTGAATCAAGTTAAGTGTACTGGCCTATATAAGTAATTAAATATCATCGCTTGTTGGCGCCACACCAATATAAATTTCAGGTTATCACAAGAATAAGACCATAAGGAAAATATTTAACATTATTCTCTGAATTTTGAAGAACAGCTAGCATAGACTGAACGTAGGACTAGAATTAAAGATTAAGTTACAATATTTATAAAAGCATCGTTAACACATGCAAGTCTATAAATTAAAATGTGTGGGGCGAGTGTCTTTATGATCTAAGTCTAATAATATCAAAATATACAGATCACAAAACATATATAAAGAGCGGCATTACTATTAAAACTCATGAGTTGTGATCTTGTCAGCTTCACCATAGGGGGCACCTCTTATTTTCCCTTCACCTTCATCAGATCGAAATTTTAATAATTCAGATTTGATATTTTATAAAATCATTATTATTATAATTTCATATAACATATATATAAATTTAAAATATTAATTTTTTTCACTGGAACAGTTTAAAATTATAATAAAAATGTATAGAAGATGCAACATCCTAAAATTTTTATTTGTTTGTAAAATTTTGGGGGTTGAAATTTGGTATTTTTGGATACATTGAGAAAATAGAGATATTTTTAATGATTATATTGGATGAGACAGATTTATGGAAGAAAGAAATTGGGATTTTAATAAGTGTTTGAATATATTTCATTTTTGTAATTTTTGAGGATTTAAAGATAATAATTTTTTGGATTTATGATATATTGGTTATAATTTTAAGAAAATGCAATAGAACTACTTGATGATATGTAGAAGATTGAGATAAAGAATTCGAATTATGATTGCAGGTGGAGAATTGTTGGAAAACTTAAAGTTTAGAAAGAAAACAAGTTTTACTTAAATTTATATATACTTATTTTATTAGCATTATATTAATGTGTAATTTAATCAATTGTGTAGATTAATTGTGTCATAGTGATTTGAGCTTTGGGCTTAGATTATTATGATATTGCATATTTACTTTAACATGAGATAACCATATTTAATTTATTTTTTAAGCTTGTCATGTGTTATAAGATGTTTTGGAAAACATCTTTTAAGCTGTAAGTGTTATTTTGATTAAAATTTACTTATGATAATTAATTTGTGAAATTAACATGAAGTTATCTTTGTAAACTAATCTCTATATATTTATAAATCATTGGTGAAGCGGACAGTACTTTGATATTATGATTTATATTAATGACTCTTTATATTATATGAGATTATATTAGGGAGATTTACTGTTTGGTCCAACATAGTGAAGATATTTATCAAATGGTCCCAAATTTTAAAATATTTAAAAAATGGTCCCATCAATGCAGCGCATGGTGTTGTCACTTGACAACCCCTGACAACACCATGTACTGTATTGACAACACCTTTGGAACCATTTCTTTTAAATATTTTAAAATTTGGAACCATTTGATAAATAAATCCCTTATTTGGGACTCAAAAGTAAATTTCCCATTATATTATAATTGAGAAAGTGATGGAAAATGAGAATATATATGTTTTGTGTGTGTATGTGTGTGATGTGAAAGGATGGTGACTATATTGTTGGGGCTTGGATTCTGATGATATCTAGAAAGATGATATACTTGGTAAATTATGAAATCCATGGCAATAGTCTCCACTATTGATTATAGTGGTTGACATTACATTAGACATTCCAAGTCTAAGACCCAGTTATAGGCAACTTTAAGAATGGTCAACTTTTGTGAGTCTTGGACCCAGTTGTAGGCGACCATAGAGAAGTGGGCGGCTAGGAGGGGGTCTCATTGACCTCATATTAATAGTTAACTCTAGCAAAGTCTTCTATCGTTATATATTAGAGTTCACGTCAGGTGATACAAGGAAGAGTTTGGTAGATGGAATTATGTATAAATTGTGTTGTACTACGTTGGTATGCGTTTTAATTATTAATTTATTTGATTGGAACTTTGTTATTCTACGACATCTCTATCTAGAATATATTATTATGTTTGGAATGTATATGATGATCAAGTATTCCTTTGGTTCATAAATATTATCAATATACTTTAAAATGAGCTTATCCTTACTTCATCTCTTATAACCATGCCTGAATATTTGATAAATTATATTTTGATTACTAAAACTTTATATCTCATCCCGTTGTTTCAACATTTTTAGGAGAGGGCCCCGGTACTGGTAAACATGAAGGAAAAGAGCTAGAGGCATGGTCACGTTTGGTACCGTGGAATTTGGAGGCATTGATATGGAAATGGAATTGATTTCCATATCCATGCATGTTTGGTACCATAGAATTGGCTTCCACATGGAAGCCAATTCCACCAAAACCATGAATTTACAATTCCATCTCAAAAGCTTGGATTTGTAAATCCATAGAGATAATTCCATCTAAAAATTTTTTAAGAAATTTTTTAATTTGATTTAGGTAGTTTTAAAAGTTAAAAAAAAAAAGATTCTTTAATTTAGAAGGGCTTTTAGGTCTTTTCATCTAAAAATCATACCTCATTTCCATGACATATCAAACATACTTTTAAACCTCATTTCCATTTCCATTTCCACATCCATATCCATTTATGTATCCATATCCATCGAAATGAATTATGTGTACGAAACGAGGCTAGTATTATGTCAACCTTTTGTAAGGCCTCCTCTTTTTGAGACATTTATGTGGGAGATATATATATATATATTGCCATATTTTTTTAGGTTGTGCATACTCCTCATATTATTTTACTTATTTTGGATGTTGATGTATCACTTTTAATCTGCTAATGTTAGTCTATAAATTAGGCATATGTCAACCTGATGAGGGTATTTTGATAGTCATTGTTTCCTTACATGAAAAGTTCCAATTGTAGATAATATAGTTGATGTTTGAATGGCATTGAAACATCTCAGATCGAAATGAAGGATTATTAAATTTATTTTTCTTAATTGATTTAAATGGGAATTTTATTTCGAGGATTATAGATAAGGTTATTTCAAAAGATATACTTTATAAAATAGTTAATAATAATAATCCATACTTACAAACTTTTTGTATTAATTTTCAGCCATTTAGACTTGTTTATGCATTTTTCATATAAAATTATAATAAAATATTAATTTTTAGTTTGTTAAATATTAATTTAATGGGAGTATATAAAGGGAAAAGGGGAGGTTTGTCTCCTAGGAAATGCAAAATTTTTAGACTTTTTAAGTGGTTGAAATTGATGCTACAAAAATTCTTCAATAATTGATTCATATTCTTGACTAGAAAGTATAAACATTCAGAAAATAACCAAGGTTACCGATGATTAGATCGGACAAGATAGTGGGTTAAGGGTCAGTGAATTAGACCGGAGTTAAACTGAGGGTAAAATCGGTGAGAAATAAAAAGTTAAAAAATAAAACCTATCATACATTGACACAATCAAACTATTTAAAATTAAAAATTTCAAAAACTAAGTAGTAAATTCTATTATTAACAAAATAACAATTATCAAATCAATCATATACTTATAGCTTATCTAGTATCCATCATTATTTACAGTTTCAAAATATTCATCCTAACAAAATATTAAAATATAAATATGGTAAGAGCTTCTATTTTTTATTTTTTTAACTTTCAAATTTGAAATTTAAAAAATATCCTTTTTTAAAAAAAGTAAAAATATGAGTAGATAACTAGATACAGACACATACTTTAGTTTTCTAAAAAAATACAATTTTTTTAAAAGAGGTAACCTGACCGACCGGGTTAACCTTGAGTCGGTTCGGGTTAACCCCAACCCAAGGTTATTTAGCAAATCGGGCTGAATAGCGACTGTTTCGTTGGTTTCCTGTCAAGACCGAGTTTAATTACACGAACAATAACATTGGCTACCAACCAAAACATCAGAAAAAGAGGACAAGAGCGTAGAGCCCAGAAAGAGATTGAGCGAGAGCATCCATACACGAGAGGGAGAGACATGAATGATTCAAGGCGCTTATGTGTAAAAACCAAGTCATTGAAGATGAAGCCCTTGAAGACTGAAGACGTGTGGTGCTAATTAAGTCATGCTAGGCCGAAGACTTCTTAGTTGAAGACCAGATCGCCGTACAAGCAAACTAGTGCAGTTAATTAATTGGACATCTTTGTTATCTATCTAGTTTGGCTGCAAATTAAACCTACTCCTACGTAAAAAAGAACCTACTCCTATGTAAAAAAGAACAAGTTTTCAGAAGAACCAGGTACTAAAAGCTGGCTTGGCCGTTGGTGTCGAGCAATTTAAGATTTTGAGGCCCCTCTTTTAAGGAAACATTTCCTATGTTGGACTATCCTAGGCCAAAACTTAATCATTCGTATATTAGTATTTCTGAGCGGTTGATTAATATCAATTTATATCATTATTCATCACCCTGCACATGTTCCCCACATACTCATGTACATATTGTTAAGTTGGTAATATCTCATTCCTCAGTCCTCACTGAATCGTGAATGCAGTAAAAAATGATTATCAACCATACAACTCTGACGCTCCACATTGGCTTTGATCGATATTACCATCTTGTCAACACCTGTGGTTTCGATGTTTTCGCAAAAATTAGATAAGGAAAGGAAAGATTTCTATGGTTTTAAATTGTTAACCATGAATGTCTAGACAAAAACAATGGAGTCCAAACTTTTACTGCACTGCTTGTTTCCATTGCTAACCATGAATTCTTCGAGGATTTTTATTTTTATGAAAAAATTTATTTTAATGGGTGTAAAATCTAAATCATATTTTTTAAATAATAATTTTTTTATAAAAAATTGTTAATTTTAAAAGGTTAGATCAAATCTGGATCATTCAGGTCTAATGCATTGGAGAGATAACGGCTGCAAAGCTGGGCTGTTAATGGTTGTCTATTTGATTATGCCTAGCCCTCGAACAGCTTTCCCTCATTTGAGCAGCTGATGAACATCCGACTATCTGTTGCAAACAGCAACATGAAACTAAACTTGACTATGAGTTCGTTCCTGAGTTTGATGTGGCTTTCCTTACATTCCACGGATGCAACTACACATAGCGAAACATTGGGGATGGGTCAAATGCTTAGACCCTCAGATACCTTGGTGTCTGCTAACGGCAGCTTCGCACTGGGATTTTTCATTCGAGGGAATCCGACCAAGTATTATGTGGGGATTTGGTTTAAGAAAGTTCCTACAGACATTGTTTGGGTTGCAAACAGAGAGTACGGAGCCAGGGATTCCAATTGCTTTCTCACTTTTGTTAACGGTGGAAATCTTGTAGTCAAGAATGAAAGAATGGAATACCACGTCACCAACTTTTCCGACATCAGCAGTACTCATGCTATGCTCTTGGATTCGGGTAATCTCCTGCTGATTAACAACTCCAACTTGAACATTTTGTGGCAAAGTTTCGACAATCCCACGAATACCCTTTTGCCTGGAATGAAGGTAGGATATGATGCGGGAATCAGTTGCTCGTTGACATCATGGGCAAGCGCAGATGACCCAAGTCCTGGAAATTTCTCTCTTGAAGTTGACGCGAGGCAGGGGCTAAGCATCAAGAAAAATTCTAAGATATACTGTGTTGGCGACGAACTATCAAATTTAACGATTGGAAAGTTTTTTAACAGAAGCAATGATGGATATAATTTGGACCATTTCGATTGGCAAGGGAGTTATACTTCTCGATTGGTCCTGGAAGTTTCTGGGGAGCTCAACCAGCAAATATGGTTGTATGATAAAAAGCAGTGGGTTTCTTTGCTCTCATCCAAGTGCGGCAGAAATACGACTTGCGGGAATTTTGGCATATGTAACCCTCAAGCCATGCATCCTTGCGAGTGTTTCCAAGGTTTTAAGCCGTACGATGAAGATGCTTGGAAGAAGGGGGACACTTCCGCGGGTTGTGTGAGAAAAACAGAGTTGCTCTGCAGAAACGGGAGGAGTGACGAACGACCCGACGGATTCAATGAGTTGAAAAAGGTGTCTTTTCCTTCAGATGGTCAACCTTCCTTTAAAACTGATCACACATCAGCATGTGAAAACAGTTGCTCAATCAATTGTAGTTGCGCGGCTTATGTCTACAATTTTTCGGGCTACTGCCTTTTATGGCTTGATCAAGTGTTGAACCTTAAAAACATCTCGGTTGACGTCGGAGAAGATAATTCTATACCAATTTTTTATCTCAAAGTCGCTGGTTCTGACTTGATTAAAAATGGTATGATCAGTGAAGCTCTTGTGACTTTGCATGATTGGTTCGTCCTTCTTCCTTTTTTATCATGGTTCCGTTTTTTGTCGAATGCAGTGAATAATCCAGATCATAAGTCTAATCAGAGCCGGAAGACGTTACTCACAGTTGTAATAGTCACCTTATTTGTTGCATCGCTTATAGTAGCTCTATTTGCTTACTACTTTTGGAGGAGAAAGCTTAGGAGACAAGGTAAGACAAACGGATGAAATAAGGGATATGAATGGTAATAATATGAAGTTGCAGAAATATCACATCTATTAACTTCCTTGTCACTTCGCAGGGGAGGATCTGCTATTGTTTGATCCAGGCATGAGCATGAAAGTTGAGAGCTCCGAGCTTAGTGACGTTGATAATGGTGGAAAAGTCAACAAGAGGGATGTCAAATTGCCATTGTTTAGTTTTGCTAGTGTTTCTGCAGCGACTAATAACTTTTCACCTGAAAATAAGCTTGGTGAGGGTGGCTTCGGACCCGTTTATAAGGTAAGGTTCAAGTTCAAATCTTTAGGATCTCCCCAGTAGAGCTGCTTGAAATTAAATGAACACAAAAAGATTAATTTACAGGGTAAGCTGTTGAATGGGGATGAGGTTGCCGTCAAAAGGTTATCAGCAAGATCTGGCCAAGGATGGGAGGAGTTGAAAAATGAAGCTTTGCTCATTGCAAAACTCCAACACAACAACCTTGTCAGGCTTCTGGGTTGCTGCGTTGAACGTGATGAAAAAATGCTTATTTATGAATTTATGCCTAACAAAAGCTTGGACTCTTTCCTTTTTGGTTTGTACTCTGCTGTGTCTCAAAATTCCTTGCATATAACTTGAATGTGGAATCTTCTCATTTTATATTAAACTGGCCTAATTTATAGTGATACAAAACAGATGTAACAAAAAGCAGGAGTCTAGATTGGAATACTCGAGTTCAGATAATAGATGGGATTGCCCAAGGTCTTCTTTATCTTCACCAATATTCCAGGTTCCGAATCATTCACAGAGATCTAAAAGTTAGCAATATTTTGTTGGACATCGACATGAATCCTAAAATATCAGATTTTGGAATGGCAAGACTATTTGGTCGAAATGAATCACAAGCAAATACAAACCGGATAGTTGGCACCTAGTAAGTATAATAAGAAAATATTACTTGTCTATTCAGAGAAATGTTTAAGCCAATCAAATCAATTGCAAATAAATATATAAGCAATCCAGGGATATAGTTCATTAATAAGTATCTTATTTGTTTCATTGATGGTTTTCAGTGGTTATATGGCTCCTGAATATGCATTAGAAGGGATTTTCTCAATAAAATCAGATGTATTTAGTTTTGGGGTCCTTTTGTTGGAACTAATAAGTGGCAAAAAGAACACGGGTTTGTACAATACAAACTCCTTCAATCTTCTTGGACACGTAAGTATCCAGCTCAGATTTATTCTCTTATTTCTGCAAGTTCAGAATCGATTGTATCGAAGTTGTGATTTCTACAAACCAGCAGAGATCAGTTGCTTATGTATCGACATTTTGACCTTTCCCCCCATATGTGTGTGCTTTTAAAGGCGTGGGACCTATGGACAAGTGGGAGATGGACAGAACTGATGGATCCAGCGTTAGAGGATGCATCCACAAACAAAATGATCGTGAGAAGATGTGTGAACATAGCACTGCTCTGTGTTCAAGAAAGTGCAGAAGACAGACCGTGAGACCGACCATGTCTGATGTTGTTTCAATGATTGGGAATGACGGTATAGTACTTCCTTTCCCTAAACCTGTAGCTTTCCTAAACGTACGAGGAATCAGGAGTTCAAGATCAGATGGAAGCTCTGCAGATAATGTTTCTACCAATAGCATGACTGCTTCTGTTATGGAAGCAAGATGAGTTTGGACTTCCTTAAGTTTATATGACTTCATTTTCTGTTATATAATTGTATCAATATCAGGAATTAAGTAAAAGGATTATATGACTTCATTTTCTGTTATATAATTGTATCAATATCAGGAATCAAGTAAAAGGATTATATGACTTCATTTTCTGTTATATAATTGTATCGATATCAGGAATCAAGTAAAAGGATTAACGAGGAAGTCATAAACATGTTGTATTATTTCCATAGTCGACAAAAAATTCTGCAGGTCTATACCACACTCCTGCTGCTCTACTCATACACATGGAGGGATAAAGAGAAGATACAAATCAAAATTGAAATGTCTTATTTTCTCTAGTGTTCCATTACTCTCTATATTGATACAGTCATTCATAAAAGCCGCCCTTTTGGATCTTATTACTCTTTTTTTGTTGGAATAAGCATTTTGTTTTCTTGGAATATAAGGCCACAGGGGAAGCCGTGCAGAAGTCAACAAAGTCGGATTGGATTATGGTTCAATAAATTCTTATACCCCAAGATTGAATCATGTAAAATCGTTTTACCGAACGTCTCATGATACTTAGCATGGTAAGCAAGCCAGTCAGCAAATTGATTAGTTTCTCTGAACATGTGCTCAATAGTAACGATCCCATCTTATATAAGGAGATTTTTTATTCTTTCTGATGGGGCTATAAATAGAGTGGTTCGGGGGGAAATTGTTGTGAATAAGAGTGAGAGTCTCTATCGAATCAGCAAATAAACTGCCTTCAAGCATTTATATAATATATTTTTGTCATCCTCGTGATAATGTAAGCTGACAATTTGGGAAAACCAAGGACAGATCAACAACATGAGGCTAAAAAGAAAGAAGACCACCCATCGCACTCTTCTTGACTGTTCTTCCCAGGGCTGTGAGAGACTTTAGGTGGTTGAGGCAGCCATTTAATACATCCAATAAATCAATCTTCAATTTTCCCTATAATATTATTATTCATTATAATTTCCCTTCTAGAATTATAAAATTTAGTGGTAGTACAATGAAAGTTACAACTTAGTTGGAAGGTGAAATCTGAAATAAGATTCAAACTAATGAACTAGTTTGTTTCTCACAGTTCAGCTATGGAGACCCTGGACTGAAGAGAAACCGTATCAGGTTAGGATAGATAATTTAATCATATTGATTAGCAGAAGCACGATCTAATCCTCTTGCTGTGCCTTTTCTTTTCCTCCTCCTGAAATAAGTTATTGATCTTTGTATCTAATCACATTATTATATATCTTGGATAGAGGATGACTGAGGATTAAGAAAGGAAAAAAGAAAACAAAGATATGCACATATGTACAAAGCTAAGCAGGGAATGGTGTTAGATTAGTTTAATTGATAAAAGCAAAAAAAAAAAAAAAAACAGAGAACGCAAAACCAAAACAGGTGCTAAGACTTGTCCATCCACAATGATACAATAGTCAAATAGGCAGTACTTCAAGGAAGGCTGCTCATGCTTAAACGGGTGATGATTCTCTGCACTCCGTCTCCGTGGGCGCTTTATGCTTTATCCCCTCGTCTGATCATATGTTAGTCTCTAATACAAATTGGCTCCCAAAGTTTCTCTCCAAACCGTGTTGCCCTCTACACTTAAATACTTTTAATTATGTTCTCTGCATCATTTTCATCAAGTCAACTCCACATTCGTCTACTTGATGCAGCAACTGCCTCAAGCTAATCTTCGACCACCAAGTTAAACCAGAATGTGGATAGGGATGGGAATACAGGTTGGATCAACGTGCCCAACCCACCAGCCCGCCAAAATTGGCGGGCTCGGGTTGGCAAAAGCCAGCCCGTCAATCAGCCCGTCACCTTGAGCCCGCGAGTTGGCGGGTCAGCCCGCCTAACCCGCTTTTTATTTTTTTTTTAAAAAAATATTTTATATGTTTTTTGCTTTTTTTTTCCAATCACAATATTTTTTACAAAGGAAAAGGTAATATTAAATTCTATTTTTGAGAAATTATTGAACATTTATTGATAGGATTGGAAAGAGAATCATGAAAATATACAATCTTATAGGAAAAAATTAGATAAAAATAGGAAAAAAATATTTTTATAAAAAAATTAAAATAAAAAAGTTGACGGGCTAGCGGGTCAACCTGCCAACCCGCCGTGGTGGGCTCGGGCTGGGGATTCCCAGCCCGCCAACTGACAGGTTGTTGGCGGGTTGGCCCGTATTCCCATTCCTAAATGTGGATAATATTCATCAGGTTATTTTAGATTAAATGCGAATATATGTTTATATTAAGAATTGCTTTTTGAAAATCCCCTTGAAAAGTGCTATAAAAATCATTTATTTGTTGTATTACCGGCAATTCATGATGCCATGGAGCAATGAAGGTGTATAATAAAGCGTATTTCGGTTTGAAGGTGTCACAAAGTGCAACAAATCTTTTGTTGAGGAGACATTGCTTTAAAAGGTACAACTTCAAGACATTTCTTCATAACTCACAATTTTTCACACAACAAGATCAAATTTATTGTCTTTCTCTTTGAATACACACATACATAAAGCTAAATTATCACTTTGTAAAAGCCTTTATTGTCTTGACTTGAGTGTTGAGAGTGCAATCCATACTCAAAAGTGTTTATTGTATCCTACAGGAAATTCGTCGATTAACCTAACTTGCACCCTATAATACAGAAATAGGTGGAGGCGAATTAACCCTAAAGGAAAAATGTTACCCACACACCTTAGAAATATCATGCACAACTTTCTTTTTTCATCTCTTCTTTTTGTACTTTTCAGATAACCATTCCCGCCCAAGCAAGCCGCATTCGCATGTACCATAAGAGCTACAAGCCACAATGAGATAAGGTTGTCTCCTTCCTTTATCTTGTTCTGTTTTTTAGCTATTAATTGTATAGATTTTTTGCATAGAACAAGTGTGAGGGAGGGGATTTTAGTAGGGAAAAAGCAGCTTTTGATTGTGATTATTGTTTTTGTCTATATTATGTGTTTTAGTACGTAATTGTAACTCTTTGACTCTTTCTTCACATTGATATCTTATCATAATGTAAGGAATAAGTGCGTAGAAATGTTTATGCTGTGTTTTTGTATGTAGAATTCCCTTGTTATGTGTTAAGTGTTAAATTTGAAAATTTTTGGACTAAATTAATAGTGAAGTTACACATTTTTTTACCTTGAAAAAGCATTTTGAGATTAATTAGCATGTTCTGAGTTTCTCATTTGCATATTGGTTGATTGTGACTTTGACCGTGTTGAAATGAAGTGTAAATGTCATATATAGTGAATTTTAAGCATAGTGCATCAATTAGGCTTGGTGAATGTATTTAGGAAACAAAAAGTCCAGTTGCAAAGAATTTGAGCCCATTTTCATTTCATATGTGTGATACTTTCACTTAGTCCATTTCACTCTGGAATTTGCCTTAGTTCTTGCTTGAGGCTACATTTGCATTTGCACGGTAGAGATGATTTAAGCATTCTTTTCATAAGTTAAATAAATCAAAACACCAACCTTAATGTAATTAACCATCACTTAGCCACTTTAAGCCATCATTTTCATTTCATTATCCATCATTTCATTTTGTGGGCCAAGGTGTATTACATATCATTTAACATGAGGCGTGAAGACATTGTCGAATACTTGCATGTGGTTTGGGTTTAAATATGCATTTTTGTGATGGAATAAGAAACAAAATAGTATTTTCACAAACAAACAAAAAGATAAAGAAGATGAGGGAAAGGGGAAAAATAGAGAAAGGAAGCAAGAAAAAAAGAAAGGAAAAAATAATAAATAGTAAGAAAAGAAATAAAGAAAGAAAGAAGTGAGAAAATTAATAAGGATTTATGCATCATATCGTATTGTTCAACAACATGTACCTGTGTCTTTGTTCAACAACATGTACCTGTGTCTGAGGAAGTTATTATGTACTTGTTTACCTATTTATGCATGCCCTTGGCCTTGCCTTCATTTACCACATATTTTACTTCATTCATTATTCACCCACCATTCCATTTATTAAGCCCTCCAACACTACAACCCAACAAAAGACATAATGATCTATTTATATAATTGCTACTAGTGGTGAAGAACTTAGAACCATTACAAGCATATGGTAGAGTTTTGTTTAAGTGGATGATTGAGAGGGAAAATACCCTTTATGTATGAGTTGAGTGTAACACTAATATGAAGGGTTTCTTGTTTGCATTCATTTTAATCAATCTTTGCACGGCTACTTAATTTTAGTAGCATATGACACGATCATGGATTAGAGGCAAGTGAATAGTTACTATTAGTAATTGTGCCTCTTGATGTTTGCATTGCTTGTTCATTTCCACATTTGAGTTGGTTTAAAATGATTTTTTCCTGAGAGTGCAAAAGTTAAGTGTAGGGAAAATGATATTGGTATATATTTCTTTATATTTTAGTATTTAAACATGGCATTTTGACTCCCATATTTGGATTAATTGAATATAATTAGAAATAATATGTATAAGAGGTATTTAGGTCATTTTAGAGATTTTATATAACTTTGGAATTTAATTAATATATTAGAAGACCCTATCATTGGAGTGGTTCAATATGAGCTTATTTTATATGTGCAGTTGAGTTTAAAGCCAACATTGCCTAAATAAGGAAATAACAGCTAAGGACCTGAATTAAGATAATTCAAGGAATGTCCCAAAAGATATTGTCATCCACAGACCTAAATTTCAAAAATGATCGTAAAGGACCAGAAGTGTAAAACTTGCGTTTTGGACAGAAAGGAAGAGGGTAGATCTGATATATTGTGTGTTTGGGAATCTGTTAGAAGAAAGGAGTCACAGATTCTGAAATAATTTTACTGATTTTGATATTATTTTATGGAATTCGATATGCTTTTTATAGATTTTAATATAATTCTGTATTGACGGATTCCATATGTTTTTTTATGCATTTTTGTGATGGTTTGAGTTTAAATTCAATAGGCATTTTGAAATATGGAGATTCCAGATTTCAAAATGATTTTACCCTGTGCACACAGAAAAATGGTTTCCAAACAACACATACACTCAGCAGACCCTTGACAAAGAGAACATATCGAGGGCACACACTTCATCACCCTCTCAACCCATCTCATCCTTCACCGTGTTTGCTTCCTCCATCTCTGACTTCCTCGTCCACTCCTTCATTTAAGTTTCGACCATCGTGCCTTCTCACTTCTTCCATTCACCTCCATTTCCTTCCATTGTGGCTGAGATGGGTTTGCTGACTCCAGCCTCCAGTGATGCTGTTCATCCGACCATGAGTGGCTGATTTCCTGATTCCTTGGTGATTGATGATATACTAGCTTGAGTTCGACACCATAATAAGGGAGTTCATTGTCTCTAACTACATATTCCACTCTTCATGTATATGATTTAGTTTCTTAGGTCTGTAGATTCATGTTTTGTATGCATGGATGAGGATTTCATTTGATATTTTGTTTCTGGATTATGATAATCATTTGGATATTGTATTTAATGAATTATTAATATGTTAATGACACTCTCTCTTGCTACATTTGATTAGCAATTCATGTCTCCATTTTCTTGATTGATTATCTTGGTTAAGCAGTTGGTTGAGGGTATAGGAGACCAAATTGCAAGTCCGCTGTGAGCTAAGTGTTGGTCTGGGGGGTGTCTTCACAAGCCTTTGCACTTAGCTGGGAAGTGAACACAATTAAAATGGATTACGATGGCTAGTTAAATCAATCACTGGGGACACTCATTTCACTGGATTGATTTACACTCATCCCATTTGTTGTTTCATACCTTAATATTTGGAAGAAAAAAATTCAAAAACAATAGCTTAGGAATTAAACACAATGCACAATAGTACTCATTGCATTTGACTCGCTTATTTGAATTATTAGGGAATTGGCATTAGTTCATTAGGAAATTAGAGAACATAGAGGCTCTTGAGACACAACCTAGGCTGCATCACTTTCCTACATTAATAATATAGTAATTTGGTGCATTAAGGGATCGATACTTAATATCACTTTTCTCAAATTAATGAATCCATTTCTTTTGCTTATGGGTTACTTGTAATTTTCTAGAGCTACCAAATCAGCAAATATCATTATAAAAGCCTCCAGTGTGGCAAACCATTCCATTTTTTGATGCCATTTCTATTGCCACATAATCTTCAATGCCCTTGAACGCTAGAGGCAAAGCGCTGAAGGCAAAAAATTAAGTGTTGAAAAAGATTCAGAAGAAAATTAAGTCTGAGTTTGAAATAAAGAAACTTGTGATCTCAATCAATTATAAAAGAGAAGTTGGAGTTAAAATAAATAATTAATAAAGCTAAGGACGCTTAAGAGATTGTTTGAAAGTTCGGTAGAAAATAGCTTTTACAGAGTTTGAGGCAAAACCTAAATTTTTGATCATAGATTTCAGAGAATAACTTTTACAGATTCTGAAGTGAAACCTAGCTTTTGAAAAGGTAATTGTATGTGAGAAGTAATTGTAAGAATATCTTTTACACTTTACGAAATAAAACATGAATAGGAAAGAGGAAATGGGAAGAAATGGATAAAAAAAAAGGAAAGAAAAAATTTACTAGGAGAGAGAGTATAATTTGACAAAAAAATATCTTTTTCAAAACCTAAGTTTTGTCTCCAGAATAACTTTTATGAAAAATGTGAATACTTAGACAAAATATAGATTTTGGGACAAAACCTAGATTTCCAAACATGTTGCCAAATGAGTTCTAAATCTAATTTCCATATATTTAGGTTGAGGATAGTTGATCAAGCAATGTGAAATTATATGTCAAAGGGTAAAGGAACACTGAAAAGAACACTAAATGAGTATGCTAAATTGATGCTTATATAATTAATGTCAGTGTGCAATGAGTGTGATCAATATAATGCATCATTTTTTGTGTTTGTACTTGACTTTAGAGGAGTCAGATTCTGGTTTCTGCCAAAAACTGATAAAAAAATGAGCGATTTGAGCAAAGCTAGAAGCCACTTTCGGATCCCAGTAACATGCATCAATCTTGTGGGAATGAATATGGATGCGATGAGTGAATGAACAGCCTGAGCTAAGCACTCAACTGGGAAAATATTCAACAAGGTTGCTTGATTGTGTTGTGTTTGTGCCCGTCCATCCATACATACAACAAGGCTCTTAATTACATTAATTATCAACAACTTTTGCTAGGCTGTGAATGTGAACTAACAGTACTTCAATGACATCCGTAATTATGCCTTCAAATTGGTTAACCTGTCATTTGCTAGGCTGTTAATTTTGATAGGTTGCTTCCTAACTTCCTCTGTCACTCTATTTGCCTTCTCAGAAGCAACATTGTTGAATATTTTCCCAGTTGAGTGCTTAGCTCAGGTTGTTCATTATGGGAAGATATCACCTTTGATGTTTTGACAATGTTTTTTCCGAGTGAATAAAGGATGCTGGCACTGTTATCTTGGATAAGATTATGAGCAGCATTAGCCTCCTCAGCTGTCAATGCGAACACTCGCCCAAGTGCCAATGGTCTAGATGTATGATCCTCCTTCCTTCCCTTCAAGAAATACTTTGCAATATGACCCTTTCCCTGCAAGAAAAGCAAGTCCAACAATCACCTATATTTATTCTCTTACAATGAATACAAGGAGGGGTTGAGTCACACTAGGAGCTTATGCTATTGATCCATGCTAATAGTCCTAACTCAATCTAGTTGACTCCTACAGCTCTGACTCATAGGAGGATGACTCCTTTGCTGGAAACTCCACTGATGGAAAATTCTCCTGTTCCCAAATCCACAGGAACTAAAGGGCAACTCTTCTTACTAATTCCCCTAGATACTCCCACATGACTATTGAATGAATGTTAGGGCAATTAGTAAGAAGTGTTTCATGAGAAGTTTCCATTAGGGGATTTTCTAGCATAAAAGTTTCCATTGTAGAAATACGTTCATGTCAGTTAAGATAAAATTTATCTTACATACTTTTTAAACTATAAATCACATTGGAAAAGTAGTTTCACCGCCAATCTAAGTAGGCACCAAGATGAGTATGCTCTTTTTACCCCGTTTGGTAGTAGGGAATCGGAGGTAGGGAAGTGAAATTGGAACTGAAAATAGGACATATGTGATGTGGATCCAATAGGAACTTGCCTGAAAAAACCATAAATCACAAATTGGTTAGTAAACATGGAAGTGAATAATTAATAAGTAAATGAAAAATATGATCTTGAAACTTGGAATCCCATGAACAAGCGTCCTAGAAAATCCTGAGAATATGAAACCCAGCACCCAATGGAAACAATGTCTTAAGGAATTCCAAGTATAACAAACACAAGAGTATGTCACTCTCTTATAATATGTAGTATTATATCAAGAGCACATAACCAACAAGTAAATACTCATCAAATGAAATATCTTGTTCATAATTCATCTCCATCAATCTGTGTATTTAGTACTCCTATGAAAATTATGCTCCTTACTTTGTGATGCAACTGTTAACCAAATAGAATGTGCATTACAGAGAGGAAATTATTCTTTATATCTTTGCAATACTCTCTGTATTAACCCTTTCCCAATAGAGAACTTAGGAGTATTATTTGGGAACTTTAAGATGGAATGTTGCTTGACAAAGCCTGAGCATGAGTTCCCATCACAAGGCATGATGAGGTGAGAAATGGTGGTGGTGGTGGTGGTGGTGGTGGTGGCAGCAACATATTCGGAAGACTCTTCTGACCAAACAAAGAATTGTCAGCAAAGTTGTTTTTTATTTGACAGAGGGTTTTAACTAACAAGAATCTAACCAACAGGGAAGTCGAGTGAAGCGCTTCCAAGTCAAGTATCATAAAATATAATTGTTGGGATGTCAACTCTATATGTGGAGAAAATTGATGGAGACTTAGTAAGGATATTTAAGAAGTGTTTCCAAGTGTCATAGAATATAGTTGCTGGGATGTCAACTCTTTATGTGGAGAAAATTGATGGAGACTTAGTATAGGGTATCTGAGTCTTATGTTGAAGAGCGTTGATCAGCATGCCTTCTTTATTTTATTTTTTTGGCATTGTTGTTTTTATTTTATTTATTCTGTTTTCCAGTATTTTATCTTTTCAGCTCATCTGATTATTTTATCACTTTTTTGAGATGGGATTTGTTTAGACAATATTAGGATATATTTACCAAAAACTGATTAGTAGCAATTTACCCTAGATTTCGTTGAGCAAGTCTTATTTGCTTAGACAATATTGGGATATCTTTTTAGCTTATCCGATTAATTTATCAATTCTTCTATTGTGGACATACGAAGCAGATCTTATTGCATGTGTTCTTTGTACTGTTAATTAATTTTCATCAAGTAGCATAATCTGTCTCTCCTTACCCCTCCTAGAAAAGATTATGAATTTGCAATCATGTCCTGAATCAAGGAGTTTAATTCTATCACTGTTTTAGGATGAGAAGGATAAGAGAATACAGGAATTAACGGCAGAGCTTCGGAATAAAAAGTGGTTGTGTGCTACATATCAAGAACTGCTAACTACTTTTATGAAAGTTGTTGAAGAGCACAATGAAAAGCTGTCTAAGAAAATTCATCATGTAATTAATAATTTAAAAGAATTTGAGCCCTTAGAGCAGGAGCTCTTACACAAGAGGTAGCCTTGGCAATAAGGTGAGTGTTCTTAATTTGAACCTTTTCAAGTGAAAAACATTCTATCTTATTTATTTTGTCAAAAGGAGTTTTTTGCTCAGAATGTATTTTGAAAGGAGGAGTTACCAAATACTAGAGTCTACAAGCTAATTGACTTTTGGGTTCAAAATGCATTCTATAAACCCAAACGTGGTTCCTGAATAGGCACACTATAATTATTTCACCTGGCAAAGGTCAACTTTGGATTTAAATGAGGATTTTGTGTTTTGATCAGTGTTTATGTTCATCCAGTAATTTTATGTGTAAACAGGCTTTACCTGCCATAAGGGTTTCAGGCTTTATCAGTTGACATCCTTGCTGTTTGAACTTCAGGGAATATCATTGTTATCCCTTATCAGTGTTCTGATAAATTTGAACTCTAAAAGTGTGATTTTTAAACACACATTTCTTTGTCTCATTACCTTTTTCACTTTCTACATCTCACCAAATGATCATCTCTTCCCTACGTTGTCTCTCATGGTGAATATTATCAGGACGAGATTGATTTCAATCTGATCTCGTTCTCCACTCTATCCTCAATACTAATTCTGAATGTATTTTCTCAAGATTACATAAATCAACCAAAACTCAGCAACCTCCTTTTCCTCATTATCTATCAACTGCTGGGGGAAGCCCATCTTACTCTGAAGTATCCTTATCCCAGAACAAGGACTTTTAAGAATATTCTTTTCCATGAAGTCGTGCTGCATTCAGTTAACTTGTTTTACCTACCTCACTTGGTGTGAAGCCCTTGTCTTTCTAAATCATCTAGAGCGAACCCCAGAATTGTTGTTACGTGTGGATTTTTAACCCGCCCGTAACGGGCCACGATTGGGCGGGCCCGATCCGGGGAATTTTCCCCGGGTCCGGGCGGGTTTCACAGGTTATGGGTTTCATACTCTCCCCTAACCCCTGTTGAAAATAAGCCGTATTCACAACTTGTGAACAGTTTGACTCCCTATACTTTTTATATTTTGTATTTGATGGTTATATTACATGTCAAATATCTAATGGCATTTGTGCAAACTCTATTCATTTATTTCAATGTACTCAGGATAAATTGCTTGGCTGATTTAAGCAAATTCTGCTAACTTCACGTTTCGTTTTCTCGCATGCTAGATGTGATTGTCAAGATGATGGGGGTAAGATTCCAATTCATGAGTAGGGCGGTTTAAGATTTTGATGCTTCTATTTCTAGTAAACATGAAATAGAAATATCGTTTAAGCTCCCTGATATAATTGAGATTTGTTTCACTTTTGAATAGTGCTATTTATTGACCAAGTCTATATTACATGCTAGGCTCTGTGCATGCCAGTTTGACCATTGATCTGAATCTAACTGGTGAATTATGCCAGTGCAGAAACAGGGAATGGCGATTGATTGAAAAGACGGCTCTTGTCTCCACTTACTGGTAAATATATGTCAAGATCAGCATTTTGATATAGAACCGGTGCCCCTTTCTATGGACAATGAGTGAATTACTATTTTCTGAAATGAAACAATAAAATTTGATCTTTTAAAAAGTAACTTTCAATCCAGTTTCTCAGGAATTTTTCTCGAATAATTTCTGCCCCTTCAGACAACCGAACTGAGAAATGAGTCTCCGTGACTTCAACTGATCGATGGGGGAGGAAAATGAATTGGAAGAAATTGTTGAGAAACAGAATTGAAAGTGTTATATAAGTTGAAGGCCAAATTGAGAAATCATCTTCCATGAACAACAGTGATTTACTCAGGAATTTTTAAATAAACATGTCTGGTCATGACTGTTCTCACCAGATTGATTCTGAACCTGAAGATGACCTGACCTCTCTGTTGGTTTGCAACTTGCGAGTTATACATACTTGAATTAGCTCTACACATTATACGTATTTGGTTTCACAAGGGAATGATGTAATCTTGTATCAGTTTTCTTCCTTGTTTGTTTTTCAATAGGAAGAAGGAAAAAATGTAGCAGTAAAGGTTACTTTTGTTCGAAACAGTTTGTAGCAATTTTTTTTTTTTTGGTGAATGAGAAACCCAACAAAGAAAAAACACTAAATTACACCATTACATATTTAAGAAAAGACATCCCTATCTTAGCTTCATCCAGCGTTTGCCACACCTCTTCCGGAGGTTCATTCTAGACCATTCTGCAACCTCTCTGTGCAACGCTAAGAGCTGCAATTTTATCAGTACATCGGTTAGCCTCTCTGCAAATATGCTGAATTTGGATATTCCAGTGTCTATCAAACAAACAATTTAATTTCCTCAGCAAACGGGTGTATCCTGTGATCTGCTTCTTTCCCAAACTCGCCAGCACTATCTCTTTGGCGTCGCATTCCGCTATCACTATCACCTACTTAAACCCCGACTCCCAACATAATTCCAACCCTTCTATGAGCCCAATCAATTCTGTTCCCTGGCATCCTTTCCTGACACCTGTATGGCAAAACCCTTAATCCATTCTCCACAATCTTCCCTTATCACCCCCCAAATCCTCCCATCCCATTACCAACACACCACCCATCTGTATTCAAGCTGTGTTCAAGTTGCACCAGTTTGACGGTGGGAGATTCCATTGAACTTTAACGCATTTACCTCTAAGTTCCCCACACAAGTCCTTGGTCCTCCTTTTTTGTAGCTCTCTACTATCTGCCGAGCTGTCTGATAAACATTCTTAGGCAATATAAAGTTGCCATCATGTACTAATCTGTTTCTCCAACTCCAGATAAGCCAACACAGTACTACAAACATCTCCCCCCAGTTATCCTCTTCCACTTTTTGTCTTTCCTTCACGATATTCTGTTCAATCCACTCGTTCCACTCAGATCCGAAAAATTCAACTCTTCTGTCAACAGGTACCATTGTTCTCCATATCTGAGTGGCATAAGAACAATCTCTAAATACATGTAGTTGTTCTTCTTGCTGCAGGTCGCATATCGGACAAATGCCGCTTCCTCCATCCCATTTTTTTGTCACCACCTTCGTTGCTAACCTTCGATGTAACATCTTCCAGGCAAAGACTCTCACTCTTTCTGGTACGCACATCTTCCAAATTCTCTTCCATTCAGGTAACTTCTAACCTTTCTTATTTAACTGAGTATATTGGTAGGCTGTTATAGTACTAAATTCTCTATCCTTCGTTAATTTCCATTTAAGTTCCATACCAGTTCCTTTACTTCCTTCTGCTAACTCCTTAGGCTCTTTCTCATCCTGACTCCTCCTGCATCCACTAATGTTACTAAATTCCTCCCATTTTTTAGCAAGCTCCCTTCATAGTCTTGAATCACACCCTTTAACTATTAATTTCTCTTCTAGTCTCATGCCTCTCCCATACTTTCCAAATAGCACCTGCACCCAAAGATCATTCGGATTCATGTACATATGCCAAAGAGCCTTGTAAAGAAACGCTTCATTCATTCCCCTTAAGTCCATAATTCCCATACCTCCTTCATCCTTAGGCGTGCACATGCTTTCCCAAGATATAGCATGCCATTTACGTCTGTCACCTTCCTCTCCCCATACAAATCTGCGATTCTCTTTTTCAATGTCTTCTATAACTCCCTGAGGTATCTTATCATGCTGCATGTGCAACAACGCCATAGTACTAGCTACTGATTTAACTAATGTTATCCTTCCTGCCAATGACAAGCTTGAGTCTTTCCAACCCTGTAATCTTTTCTCCACTCTCTCCACTATCATCTTATACGTTTCTCTTCTGCATCTCGGGAATCTGATGTTCACTCCAAGATACCTTCCCATTTCTTCCACTTCCTTAAAACTACTCCTCTTACATATCTCCTTCAGATGTGCTTTCACATTTGGAGAGAAGCATATAGTGGTTTTGTCTTGACTCACTCTGTGCCCAGCCATGCTTTCGAACTCCAGCAAGCAACTTAAAACAACATCAATTTGATTTATGTTAGCTTATGTGAAAAGAATGAGGTCATCCGCAAACATCATATGCGAGATGATTGGACCTTTCCACCCTGCTCTCATGCCTTTCCAGTGTTTGTCTCTCACTCTATCAAGAATCATGTGGGTTAATTTTTCCATGCCAAGGACAAATAGGTAGGGAGAGAAGGATCCCTTGTCTGAGCTCCCTCAACGGTTTAAAGCCCTGTAATTTTTTTCCGTTCCATAGAATACGGGTTTCCTCATTATCTATACACACCATAATTCTCTTAATCATTTCTTGTGGCATTTCAACTCATGTAAAACTCTTTCTAGAAACTATCAACTCATTCTATCATAAGCTTTTTCTAAATCCACTTTTATTGCCATATATCCTTTCTTTCCTCTTTTCCTTCTCATAGAATGCATCATTTCTTGCATGACAGTAATGTTGTCATGGATGTTCCTCCCTGACACGAAGCTAACTTGGAAAAGGAGAAACCAATTTAGGCAAAAATCTTTTCATTCTTTTGACTATAATCTTCGAGAGACACTTATAAACCACATTACATAAAGAAATAGGGTGGAATTGACTAACCTTCTCCAAACTCTCCACTCTAGGGATTAAAGAGATTAATGTCATGTTCACTTCTCTTATCTTTTCTGCATCTGCCTACATCTCTTTAATAGATGGTAGACACTGTCACTCACCACTTCCCAACACTCTTGAAAGAATATAGCGTGAAACCCATCTTCTCCTGGAGCTTTTAGGCCTCCAATTGCCAACATAGCCTCCCTAATTTCCTCTTTAGTTAAAGGAATTACTACGCTGCTCCACTCTTCCTCTTCAATCCTTGGCCATGAGTGCTTAGTCTCATACCACGGCCTATTGTATTCTTCCTCCAAAAAAAATTTCTTAAAGCAATATTTTTTGTTTTCCTGAAAAGTTGACTGGGTTTTTTGTAACTTTAATTTGTATCCACCAACTTCTCTTCATGTAAATTTGATCCGATGATGGCTGGAGAGATATAGTGTTATCCTACTGAGGCAATCCTACTAACTGAGAAGGTTGCTTCTACTACTCTCGTTCTTTTCACAGACAAAATTCTTTCTTTCATATAAGGTCTTTCTATAAGTAATAAATTATATTTGTCTAAAAATTTAATACATTTTTTCTATTTTTACCTCTTAACTAATTACATATCTCCATTTCATCTCTTTTTTATTTATTCTCTTTCATTTTTTTCCGCAAATAATTACATATCTCCATTTTCCAGAAGGTCTTCTATTTGTCGTCTCCATAAATGGTGCTGTTTAGCAACCCGTTTAAAAGCCTTAAAAATACGTTCAATACTATTTTTTTTCAAAACGAGATAATCTTCTCTACATATTTGTCTCAGCTTACATAAAAATATTTCTCCACTGCGTTCCCAAACGGGTCCAATAATGTTATTCTAGAGGAAAATACTACATCTTTAACGCAATGATGGTTAAATTGATATGTTTCCATCATTTTTGTTGTACCTTTGCAAAAGTTACAAAGCTTTTATGGTCTCGTTTGGAAGTCCAATGGAGAATAGTTTTTAAAGAGTTCGAGAGAAAATCTAGGTTTTAGAGAATAGATTTTGGGAGAATAGTTTTTTTACGAATTTAGAGACAAAACCTAAATTTTGAAAATATGATTATGTTTGGAAAGTTATGGTGAGAATAACTTTTCGGATTCTGAGGTAAAAAGTAAGGGAAAGAAAAGAAAAGGAAATGAAAAAATATGAAAGAGAATATTTATTAAGAGAAAGAGTATGATTTGACAAGAAAATAACTTTTTCAAAAAATCTAAATTTTGTCTCCAAAATAATTTTTGTAAAAAATATAAGTATTTAAATAGAATCCAGGTTTCCACCTAAAAGCCAAACTGAGTCTTATATACTAAAGAGCGCGTAATTTTATGCAGCTGTTCTTTAATTTTATTAAAAAGAAAACAAAACAAACAGACTTCTTGTCTGTTGTAATATATACTTCGATGGATCTCCTGCAATTTATTCGGTCAAAGAAGTTTGATAGTCCCACTATTTGGGGCTCTTTGCTTTTGATACACTGGCAGTTAACAATTTTAATGGTAATAAAAAATGTTTTATTTTAAAACTTTTAAGTTTAAATGATCTTAATAATTTGCATGTGTTCAGTGCATATTCATTAAACTTTTCATGTTATTTTTACCCTTTTACCCTTAAATAAAAGGGAAAATGACGGAAAAAATATCTCAAAAATAGTGAATCTCAGAAAGGTGATTCGAAATTTGAAATCCCAGACAGATGATAGTTCCTCCTGTGTCTTTAACCAAGTTTAAAGGAAATTATCTGAATTCCCTTATAATAATGATGAGATGTGTTCAGTTTTGGCAGGATAGTCAAGAAGCTGAGAGATAAAAATTGTATTTTAACAAGGTCTTTTTAAACCGAACAAAATTAAATGTGGCGTAGAAATTGTATTTTCTAAACCGTGTCTAAAAAGCAACGGTGTAAAAGATGTAACGTACTCATATATTTTATTAATGTTATTATATTATATTATATTATATTAATACAAAATAATACCTTTTACACAGTATGAAAATATGCAAGCATTTTTTTCGAATATAATATAATTAATTAAATTTATTAAAAATAATTACAAAATTAAAATTAATAGTAACAAATTTATTAAAAAAATTATGAAATTTAAATAATAATAATTATTTTGTAATTAGTAAAAAATTATACTAAATTAACCAGTAATAAAATAGTAGTTACAAAATTTAAAATATAAATAATAAAATAAAATATTATAAATGTATTACTTTTATTAATAATTGTTTAATAAAATTCATTTAATACTTTATAATAAAATATAATAAATTCATAAAAATTAATAAAAATATATTATGAGTGATGAATTTAATAAAAATATATTATAAGTGATGAATTCAATAAAAATATAAATTTATAAAAAATTTAATAATTCGAATGAGTGCCAAAGCTCATTCAAATGATACTTTCTAAACCGTAACTGATGAAATAAAGTTTAGAAAGTGAGGAGGTTTCACTCATTCAAATGAGGAATAGCGCTCATTCGAATGAACAAGTCCAACTACGTACCTTGATGCAAAAATGTCGGTCCAAAAAGTATCCATTTTACATCGAATACACAGTACGGTCAAAAAATTAGCTTTTTTCAATATATCTCTTATACATTCGAATGCATAAGTTATGTATTCAAATGCATATATATTTTATATATTACATTTATATATTTATATAACATTTATGTATTTATAATTAAATATTAATATTTATATATTTATAGTTTTATATAAATTTTTAAAATTATTAAAGGCTTCTTGATTTATTAAAAATTTGTAACCATTTTGTATTTTCAAATATAATATTATTTATTAAAATTTATTAAAATATAACTGTAAAATTAATAATAATTACTAAATTTAAGTAAAAATAATATTATTATATGTAATTATTAAAAATAATCATTTTGTAATTAAAATAATAATTACAGAATTAAAATAATAATAATAATAATTTGTTTATAATAATAGTATTAATTTTTTTAAAAATTAAATCATATAAATTAAAAAATACAGGTAGTATTTTTATAGTTTTTATAAAGGAAATTTACTGTAGAGTCCCACATAAGGGACTTATTTATCAAATGGTCTTAAATTTTAAAATATTTATCAAATGGTCCCAGAGGTGTTGTCAATCCAGCGCATGGTGTTGTCAATGCAGCGCATGGTGTTGTTACGTGACAACCTTTGACAACACCATGAGCTAAATTGACAACACCTCTGGGACCATTTGATAAATATTTTAAAACTTGGGACCATTTGATAAATAAGTCCCTTATATGGGACTCTACAATAAATTTTCCTTTTTATAAATATTTTATAAAACGTAAAAATTAAAATAGTAATATAAAAGAAATTTGTAATTTAAAAATTTTATAAATTATATTATTTTTAAATCGTACGGAAATCCATGTTGTGTAAAAGATTTTGATTTTAAAAGTATTAATAAAAAAGTTATTACTTTTAGACCGCACGGTAATACCATGCGGGTTTCTTTTAGACCGCATCGGAATCTGTGCGGTCTAAAATAAATTCGTTTTATAAATTATTTATAAAAAACTATATTAATTTTAGCCCGCATGGATGTCCGAGCGATCTAAAAATAATAATTTTTTATTAATATTTTTAAAATCCAATTCTTTTACATCATATGGGATTCCGCACGGTCTAAAAATTATATATTTTTATAAATTTTTTAAAAAACGAATTTATTATATTTTATTATAAAATTATTAAATGAATTTTATTATATAATTATTAATAAAAAGTAATACATTTATAATATTTTATTTCATTATTTATATTTTAAATTTTGTAACTACTATTTTATTATTGGTTAATTTAGTATAATTTTTTAATAGTTACAAAATAATTATTATTATTTAAATTTCATATTTTTTTAATAAATTTGTTACTATTAATTTTAATTTTGTAATAATATTTAATAAATTTAATTAATTATATTATATTTGAAAAAAAATGCTTGCATATTTTCATGCGATGTAAAAGGCATTGTTTTATATTAATATAATATAATAACATTAATAAAATAGATGGGTACATTACATCTTTTACACCGTTGCTTTTTAGACTTTAAAAAGTATAGTTTCTATACCATACTTAATTTTGTTCGGTTTAAAAGGACTTCGTTAAAATACAATTTTTATCTCTTTGCTCATTGACTCATACCAAAATTGGACACGTATCATTATGATTACAGGGGTATTCAAATAATTTCCTTTAAACTTGGGTAAAGACACAGAAGTAACTATTAGCTGTCTGAAATTTAAAATTTCGAATCACCTTTTTGGATTCACTATTTTCGAGGTATTTTTTCATCATTTTCCCAATATTTTTCCCTATTTCAATTGAATTTTTTTTTTCTAATTCTTTTTTTTAAACTAATTATGATTCTGTTTATTTATTTGACGGAGCCGGGCCGTTTTGCTCCGGGGGAGGCCGGATTGCCGAGAGCGTGCTCTATAGCTACTCGTCGATTGCCTCAAACCGAGCAAGACCCCCGCCACCGTGTCCACCTTGTTTCGGTAAGTCCGTTTTGCTCTTATCTCATCCCAATTTCTTCTCATTCTTCTGCTTCATTGGTTTGAACCCAGTGCGGGCTTTCTATTTTCTGGGTCCAACGATATTAATTGTTGGTGGGTAAAATTTTGACCTTTGTGTATGTAAAACTATCCATTCTCCATTTCATAACATGCTCTTTCTGGTTTTGAGCATTTTGCGTTCCAGCAACCAAATACCGATTATTTCTGTGTGTCTGGGTTCTTGAAAGCCAGAGTTTCGCATCATCCTCCTAGCTTTCAACCTCATTGATACTCCTAGTATGAGACTCCCTGAGCCTATTCATGATAGGTAATAAGTTAATTTTGTGATTATGGATAGATATTGCCTTCCTTCCATTAGACCATTGATACTGTCTTTTTAGTTTGTTGTATATTATCTTAATTTAATGTATGAAATTAATTAAATATATATTCATTCATTATGAATGGATTCTGTGAACAGTTAAGATGAGGTGTCTGGAATGGGTATTGGGTACAATGAAGCTGCCTGGATGTCATTTTGTACCCACAAGTTTTAAAATTGTTAAATATATTAACGTTGACGGTTAATTTTGATTAAATTATCTATTTTAAAAGGGTCAATGCTAACATTTTTAAAGTTGGGTTCAAAATACCCTATTTTAAAAATTTCAGATCCAAAATGGTCCTCCGACAACTTCCATGTGTCTAATGGCCATTTGCAAAATCTTCCAAATTATTTTTCTCTCTTTACCTTCTTCGTATTCATAGGAATGCATGGCACTGTGACCCTTGATGGCTTACTGATATATGTAATATTCCTAGGTCTTAATATATCTCTTCAATAATGTGTTCTGATCAAAGTTTATTCTCTCTCCATAATCAATGTTTCTTGTTAAAAAAAAACATGTGAACACAGATTTACTTCTCACGACTAGGATGTTTCATTGTTTTGAATATTTTCATTGGGGGTTCATTAGTAAAAGCTTCTTTTTTTATTATTTTTTATGCCTTTTAATTTGCGATGTTAAACTTTAATTGTAGAGTCTTTTAATAATTTAAGCCAAAAGTTTGGGGTTTGGATTATGAGATGATGAGGTCATAACTTTTTGAAGGTTTCTTACTTGATAGAGGCGCCTTACTTCCAAGTTTGGGGCTTGGATTATGAGATTACTGTTACTCACTAGTTCCTAATCCTAGAATATGTACATTAAACTTATTTGTATTCTCTTGTATGACACTGTATCTGTATGTGCCTTGAACTCTGACTCAGAAGGCCTAGATGTCACGGGGCTAGTCTTTCGACCCGCGCGGCACTTAGACAACCTTCACTGGAAGTTGCTAAGTAAGCCTATCTCGTATGAAAGAAGGATGCTTGGCTAAATTGAGGAGAAGAGAAAGCTTGAGGCAAAGAAGAACTTGAGAATTTGGAGAATGCGAGAATCGTATTTCTTAAGAACTTGAAGATTTGAGAGAACTCGAGGATGGTTTACAAATGAGGAGGGGAGAGGTATTTATAGGAAATCTTCCACCTCATTACTATTCCCACCTCCTTAATGGACGGTTGGGATCGAATTGATCCTACGGTTACAATTCATCATCTAGAATTCTCCTTACAAATATCTAGATATTTACATGGAAAAATCTAGTAGCAAATATT
>JANTPZ010150420.1:0-10100 GCA_025593235.1 Vachellia pachyceras
CAAGCATCTCCATCTGACGATTATACCAACAAAGTAGCCCGCACTCAGATTTCTGCAATAGAATCTAAAGTAAACGATATTTAGAAATCTAAAAAAAAGGAACAATGTCATAATTTAGGACAATCCCGAAACATCCGATCATCCACAACGAAAAGAAAGCTTACACTTCTTGGGCATTTTCTGGGAAACACAGTAAGGTCAGGATTTTTGGAGGCCGATATTAGAAAGATGGAGGAGAGAGGAGCATTATAGGTACCATGGGAAGTAGTCAGAAAGTGCGTTAGCGTTTCGCGGTAAGAAAGGTGTTGGTGGAAATCGAAATGCCAGTAGTTGCAGCTAAGAAAGCGGATGATTCCATGTGTACAAGTAAATGTTGGTGGTGTTGGTGATAATGGTAGCTTTGAGACAGTAATCTTGCTCATCATCGCCTTCATCAGCTATCTTTTCGTTTTCCCACCAAGTCACATTTCCGCTTTTCTTTATTTCAGTTGCTGCCAGCAGGTGTGTATCCTCATGTTGCACTGTCCTGTGTTGCCTGGATTGTCATTTTGCTTCCCTTGGAATTTTCAAAGGCGGGGCCAGTGGACCAATTTGGGTTGGGCCTAACATGGACGTAGAAGTTGGCCTAATAGGCTAGGAAAAGTTTTTTCTTGGTACAAAGAGAAAAGTTGGTTAAACTATTTTGCCATTCTTCTAAATTTAACAAAAAAAATTAGTAGGAGGGACCAATCATTTCTCAAAATTTTGTGCCCAAAAAAAATATTTTGACAATCCGATTACTAATAGAGTTAAAATTAATAGTAGGGACTAATCTTCACGAACCAAAGTTTAAATTTTTGTTGAAAAATAAATTTTTATTTAGTACTAGATAGTACCTATAACGTGATTCTATAATACTTATGTACAACTTGTGGTTCATTTTAAATTTATTTCTTATGTTTTCATCCATAATTTCTTTTGTTCTTTTCTATTACTTTCTCTCTCTTTTTCAAACATCAAGCTATATAGCTTGAAGTTATATCTTATTCAGTAATTTAAACTTGCATCATTTCCTCACTCTACATCTAGGATGAGGTCCTTGCAAAACCACCATTTCTTCAAGATTTTGATGAGCATCTTTTGCCAAAATATCTACACAATGAATAACTTCCCATGGAACATAGCGAAGCTCAATATCCCAATATATTTTTTTTTGCCAAACTAGATATTTCATTTCATAATAATAGTCCATACATAAAGCCTGGAAAATAAATAAAAGTACAGATTACAAACCAAATATCAAAACATCTTCAACCATGGTCCAAAAGATTGCCATCTGAATCCTTCACAAGAGCCCGCTGTGGCTACAAAAGGCGATTGCAAACCCAATCTATTGGGCACACCCCTTGCAAAGAAGCTTTGACAGCCCAGTTTGCTACCAAATTTGTTTCCTTAGAAATCCATTCAAATTCCGACTAACATTTCTTTAAACAAGAATATTCTCAATGGTGCTTCACATCTCCAACTAGGTGGGTGAAGGCCTTCATTAAGACATTTAATCTAAGTAATGTTATCTGATTCAAAAATCTTATCCCCAAGCTGATTTTCCTGCATATAAAGTACTGCTTGATACATAGCTTCACATTCACCTTCAAAAACTGAGCTGACATGTATCAGCTTTGTCCTTCTATCCAACAACCACCCATTTGCATCTCTAACTATTAAGGCTATAAGAGCCTTGTCCTCTTTCATATCATATGCACAATCCACATTAATCTTGATCTCATTGCCTTCTGGTCTCTTCCATGCCTTGGTAGAGGTGAGGTTCGCCTTATCATTTAAAACATGCACAGATGATTCTTTAAACCAGCCCCTTGCCTGGTTCCTACAGTAAAAAAGATGCCTGGGATAATGCAAAAATCGGATCAGTTGCCATTTTTCCATATATAAAGTTATTTCGACCTTTCCAAATTTGCTATAGGGTCATTGCAATTAAAGATTTTTGCCATTGTGACATCTGTAATTCTACTAGACAGCAAGCCATCCATTTTTTTAAATCAAATTCAGACTCTCCATCAAAGGTAAAAGAGAAAATGCTTCCAAACCATGCATACTTTGCCCATTGATGGAAACACAAGATGTTTTAAGAGGTTCAGACTTGGATTTACAAATGAGCCACACATCCACAGCACACATTTCTTTTTTGTAAATTGACCGAAGTAGAGAGAGCATTATTTAACACTTTCCATGCAAACACTTTAACTTTATGTGGAATTTTCAAACCCCAAATTTCTTTCCATAATCTGTGGGAATTGTTTGAGGATTCTCCTGGGCAAACAATGGAGTCATCAGCAACCAGATTTTTTGCTAGCCTATATCCCTCCTTTACCGTGTATACCCCTTCCTTTCCCCCAGTCCATATCCATCCATCTTCTGTATTTGACACAGCAATTGAAGTGTTAACAATAGCATGTATTTCAAAATCTTCCAGCCATTCTTCAATCAAAGTTAAATTCCAAACCCCAACCTACTGGGTCTTTTAATTCTGCTACTGTCATGGATTTATGAGACTCATCAGGGCATTGAGACAACAGCTCTTACCAAGGATAATTGCTAGCCACGGATCCGTCCACACTCTTGTAGTCCTTCTATTACCAGTGCTAGCCAAAATATTGCCCTCCAACACTCTTCGACCTTCAATGATGCTTGCCCATATCCATGAAGCTCTGCTCCCTTTCTTTGCCTTAAGAAAACCATTCTTGGGAAATATTTAGCCTTCAGGATTTTAACCCACAATTGATTAGGTTCTGTTAGAATTCTCCATCCTAGTTTGGCTAACAAAGCAAGGTTAAAAGCTTCAAAATCTTTAAACCCCATGGCCCCATCCAGTTTGTCCTTTTCAATTATCCTTAGCCACCCAATGGATTTTTCTATTCTTAGGCGTGTGTTTCCACCAAAAACCAGTAACAAGCCGATTGTTTAAGCACGGCTTTTAGATAAAGAAAACAAGAATTGATGATATTAGCCACAGATTTAATGAGTACCTCACGTCCTGCTTCTTAAAGGAGTTTTTGTTGCTATCCCTGAGTCCTCTTTTTAACTTTATCCTCTACAAAATTCAGCACTTGAGTCTTCGATCTTCCCCATTTTATTGGTAAGCCTAGATAATTGCCTGGGATGTCTGCTGCTGTCACCTGAAAGATGTGACCAATTTCTTCTCTGGTTATATCAGAAGTGTTCTTGAGAAAAACAAACAAGATTTAGTAATATTTATTTTTTTACAATATTGTTCTAAAATCCAGTTCATAGTTTGCATGCATTAACATCAGCTTGTAAAACTAGAACTAAATCATCCTCAGAGAAATTGTGGCTTAAAGAAGGACATCTGTGAGGTATCTTGATTCCCTTGATTAATTTCTGTTTCTTAGCATTTTCAATCATCTTTGACAGCACATTGCACACTATAATGAATAAATAAGGAGATAAAGGATCCCCTTGTCTCAAACCATGCTGGGGAGTAACATTTGAGAATTGAGAATCTTTTTCCAGACAACATAATTGAAAAAGAGATGAGGTTAGGCACCAATATATTCTTTCCACCCATTCATTACAGAACCCAAGTTTTAATATAACAGCACATAAGAAATCCCATTCAACTCTATCATATGCCTTATTCATGTACATCTTATAGGCCATTTCACATGGACCTTTCCTTCATGTTTTCATATATTGAAAAGATTAATAATTTTCCATGAGAAGACATCAACAGTTCATGAATATTGGTTACTTTACTTCATTCGATAAAATTATTAGGATACTCGGGTGTCAGCATATCTGTGTGCGTGCATGTGGAAGTAAGTATCTTTTATTATTAAATTTTCTTTTGAAAACATAATAAATAGATTTTTTTACGTTTCATTATTACATAATTGATCCTTTTTGGAAAAAAATATATATTTTGATTGGGTGACCTCGTTACAATCACTTCAGGAACTTCACTGTCTTGGCTTTAGAAATAAACACGTGACATAGATTCGAGTTTGCATTGATGGTCAAACACTACAACGGGTTGGTCATGAAAATTGGGGCAGGAAGGCTTAAGAAAAAGCCTAAACAAAGGCCTACCGAACGCACAATGTTCACTGTTTATTTGATACAAAAGAAACTGCTACACAGTTATTTCAAGACCAAAATTTGGGTTCTTCTCAGTAGTTTTAAATCCATTAGTTACATCTGCTTTGTTTAGTTCAAAATTTATGTCACCATGCCTAACATGTCAGTTCCATTATAATTCAGGAAGGTGACTTTGAGATGATATACATCGATAAAATAGGCTCAACCCCATCCTTTAATGTGGCAATTACACCCTTTTCACTCTCTCTTCTCGGCGATGATGACGGTGGTATCATTTAAGATTATAAACCGAGCTTCCCGAGCATAATGAAATGGGTAGTAATCTTTTCAAACGTTCCAAAGCAGCTTAATTGTTTGTTTTTTCCCTCGATAATCATGTTGCGTTATTTAAATGTAAAGTTTTCTAGTTGTGGGGAATAAATGCCTCAGGAAATGTTAGGCCGAGACCGCTAAAGAGGATGCAGACAGATTGTCCTGCATTTTTTACAGCTTCGCTTCAGATGCTTCAAGAAATGAAGAACAAGTCCAATGGAGACGATCACAGAGGGCAAAAATGCAACTGCTGCTTTTCACACAGGTTGTATTTTAAGCTGTGAATTGTGGTTAGTTGTTTTTTATGCTGTCGATCCTTGAACAAAAAGAATTCTGCATTACTGAATTGATTTGTTGAAAACTCAAGGTTGAAACCAATTGTGGATACAAGATTATCTTCTATTTTTGAACATTTTAGAAAGCTTACCTTCATATCTCTAACCGATACATGATATTTACATCAGACACATTGCAAAATGTCTAATTTTGTCAATTCAAATGCCTACATGTCAATTCATGCTTGTGAATTTGATAAATTTCCATCGTATAAGCCAGGGGTAGTTGTCCACCTACATTCAGGCAAGACTTCTATCTGCCCTTGAATGGTGTAATTTCTAAATCCACATGTTGAAGGTGACCCATCTATTTGCACTCGGTCAATACTCATATTTTCTTGCCAAGTGATGAAACTTCAAATACTCTGCTTAGTTTCTGCGTTTAATGGTTTGTCCATCAGCAATTTCCTTGTTTTATAAAATGCTTCATTTTCAGTAGGGTCCAATGAAATGGTTGGTTTTCCTAATATGTCAAACTAAGGTTAAAAGATGTATCCACATTTAGTATCTGAAAAAAAAATTCTTCATTTTCCTATGGACACCGACAAATGTGCTTTCCCAGTTAATGATTCATGCCAAGTTTACTTTTGTGTTTGGACCAACGAACCAATGCCTAGAAAAAAGATATTCTTCATTTTCCAATGGACACGAACAAATGTGCTTCCCGAGTTGATGATTCATGCTGATCGGCAAGTTTTACTCCCATTTAATACTTTAAAAATAAAAATATTGTAAATATTAAATATTAGCATTTAATGATGGGATTCAACAAATGCAATAAATACCTATCTATGAAAATAAAGAAATTGAAGAGTAGAAGAAAAGAATGGTAGAAGAAGAGAGATAAACTAGACAAGAGAGAATTGGGGAGGAAGGAGATAGTGATTCTTATTCATATGTGACCTTCAAATGGATATTACAAAGTCTCTATTTATAGGAATACATCCTCAACAATAAGTTGCACAAAATGAATTCCCATAAGTACACAATAAGTAACCATTTCATAAAAATCTCTAAAAGCTATTCATGAGAGGGGTTAATATGAATAGAATATGGAAGGCCAATAGTTTATGGACATCCACATATAATGTTTATAACACTCCCCTTGGATGTCCATGAACAAATATTGTGCCTCATTAAAACCTTACTAGGAAAAACCCAGTGGGACAAAAACCTAGTGAAGGAAAAAGAGTACACAATATATATTGAAGTTGCCTCGTTAAAAACATTACCAAGAAAACCCTGTGGGACAAAACATTGGTTAAGGAAAAGAGTACATCATGATATTTACTCCCCCTGATAACATTATATTTACTACCCCTGATGACAATATCACTCATTATCATTAAAACATATTTCTTAAATGTGAATGTCATCAATGATTTTTCAGATGGTAAACCTTCTTTGCATCTAAACACATAAATGCATTCTCATCAAATTATATGCCGAAATGTATTTCTCGCTCATATCTTCTGAATGTGTCGAATAAATGTACCCATTTACCATATCTTTCGGATATATTGACTTATTCTATACATTTTTCAATCAATTGTATATACTCAAATTCTTTAATCCACACAACATTGAATGTCTTTCTTAGACAAGCTTCTGACATTACATGTCTTTCAAGCATTTTGATGCACATTCCACTGTTCATTGAGCCATATGCATATGCTTTAACAATATTCAATAGACGCATATTTTTTATATATTCTGCCAAATCATTTATTTTGTATCCACCACAAAATAATATATATTATATCTCATCATAATCATCATACCAGTGTGAAAACTTGTGTTTTCACATAAATGTTCATGTCTCATAACAATTTTATATTTCATGCATTTGTACTACTGATCCATAATTCTCACATATCGAAATGATGCAATCATATTTTATTGCATCTTTTTCCTTTTCTATTGGCCAATCACCTTTCTGTCATCCTTCTATGACAGATTCATATATACGATCCTCATTTGAACACATGATCTTATTATCAAAACCGTTGTCGACAACTTTATCCTTTTCGATTCCATTTTTCTCACTGCGACATAACTTATCAATATCTCAATATTACTTTTCAGGTACCTGAACATCTCTTGAGGTTTTTGCAATGAGTTACATCTTGGCCTCTTCTGGAGTCCAACCTTCTCGATTAATATGATCATCTTAATGATATGCTCCTCTTTGTTCAAAGTATAATATTTGAAACCGATTGTTTATCATGCTTCAGGCATGTCTCATTTTCATTTATACTAATTGGAGCATTTTCAGTTGGAATATGAGAATTAGTAATTCTCATTTAGGTCAGTAACTAGATCTGGCAGGTACTTTTACAATATCTCATGAATGTAATATTCGATAAACTTCTAGTTCATACTATTTTATTTGAGGATCTATATTTGACAGTAATAATGCATTCAATATGTTTTCGTTTCCAGCCATTTAATTTCTCCCCCTGGAAAAACTTTTTCAAATGATAATCAACTAACAATGCAGTACAAGCCTCATAAACCCATTTTCTCTTTTAGAAACATAATTTGTTTCATTTAGAGACAAATAAGGAGGAGAATCTTGCCCAACATTTATCTCAACTTTCCATCTATGTGCATTGTGGTGGATCAATAAGAAAATATTGCACATTCAAACCTCTAAAATGGAAAATATATGGCTCCTGACCAAAAGCCAATTTCACTGGGAGAATTTTGTTAGCTTAATATATATAAGTGATGCAATATATCAAGTCAGATACACCAACACTGAAATAATAATCTTGTTCTCATCATAATAATTGATCAAGCTATATATGGAGGATTTAATAAATTCTTATGGATCATATAATCTGGAAATCGTGCACTCATAAACATAATGATTTGTTCGAACAATCTTGTAAACTTCAGGCTGCAAGCTATCAATAACCACACATGTAACCATATCATATATACATCTATCAAACTTATTAAATACTTGTATGGTTTACATGGTATTTGAATGGGCCCATATGAGTGTAATATATTTTCAAAAATGTAGAGATACATCTTAAATCATAAACAATTATCTTCTCATGATCCATATTCTATTTAGAACAAACATCGCATGATACCTTTGAATTATATATAATGTGATGTCTATTTATGAAGAATCTTCTAATTCTTCAATAGATGTCAATACATCATCTTTGACATTATATTGCATCCTATATATGACTCGGATGATCAAACAAGTCATGCCAACGATAAATTTGTTAGATCAGTAAACCTCTAGTTTACCATAACAACTTTTCAATTTGCATAACATATTGATTTAGAATCTCCATATGACATGTAACATGACATCCAATTTGGGAGGTCTGACATCTATTTTGGGAGATCAAAAGACTTAAGAATCTCCCCCTCAAATGTGAGTCATGCTTTTCTTATTCAGTGTATTTCACTTGAAAGTCTTTGTGCTTCATAACTCCCATACAAAACTGTATTATCATTTCATTGAGGTATTTCATCTTTAAAGTTTTTGTGCTTCATAACCTCAAAACTCTAATATAGATTTATGGACCATACTTTTCATCATCAATTTTTTTCGCCCATAAATTAAAAATTTATATTAGTTCTTCACGAACTAAACTAATTATTCATGAACTATATCAATTCTGTAACATATAGTTCTTCAGGTACTATATCAATTTTGTTGCAAATAGTTCTTCAGGAACTAACATATATTGTTATATAATAATATAAATTCCATAGTTATTGTTGGTTTCATAACCAATCAATTTAACCTTTTCCAATGGATTGATATGTATCTTTCTATATGACTTCCGGTCATTTTGAAACTTTTTCTCATAATTTCGATACTATTAGAAAGCTCAACTTTCAACTATCAATCTGTCCAATATAATGTGATCATGACCATTATTGTCTCACATATATTTTTAATAGTACATCATCACTTCCTCCAAACATTAGTCTTCTGGATCAAAGATAAAATCTTTATAAGCTACAAAATTTTGATGCTTAAATATTAAGCCTTCAGGGCTTTGATACTTGTAGCAATTTGATTATTCAAATGGCACAATTTTTTTCTTGCCATTTGCAAGTATCCACAGTGTTCTTTCATAAAAGAACTATTATAATAGTGATATGACTTCATGTCATTTAATCACAATTACAGAAATTTCTTGGTTGTTAGCCATTAAATTAACATAATACTATAATGAAATAAATTTAGTAAATTTAAATTCACAATTGAATATAAACAATAATATAAATATATTGTATAATTATATATAATATAAATTATATATAGATGGGGCATATATCAATAATATAAACACATTATATGTAGTAAATGAATGAGTATAGATGTAGCAATATAAATATCACAATATAAATGAATATAAGTAACAAAAAGATGAAAAATAATAAATAATGACAACAATAATAGTAAATAATATAAATAAAGTTAACAATAAAATAACACACACATATTAGCTATAGAATTGTGAGTATAATAATAAGGATATAATAAGAGGAAACAAAATGACAATAAATAATAAATAAAAACATAAATAGCAACCGACTGAAAGTAAAATATAAGCAAAACGTAAATTATAAGAATAACAAATTTAGAACAGTAAATAAATAACTTAAAATAAATAAATAACATAATGTTAAAAGGAAATGAAAAGATAACATAAATAAATTAAATGTAAATAAAATGAAACAACTTAATATATAAATGTAAATAATAAAAGAATTAAAACAATGAAATATAAATATCAAATAAATAGCATAATATAACAGCATGAAATAAATATCCATAAAGGGGAATGACAATATAATAGGGAGATAGAAAAAAAAAATATATATATATATGTATATATATATGTCAATATAAATAAATGTGTATATAAATAAATATAGCATATATATATGTGTGTGTGCATGATCAATAAATAAAAAAAATGTATAGATGTAATAAGATAAATAAATAGCACAATATAAATAACAGAATATAACATGAAATAAAATAGCTAAATACAAATGTTAAATAAGTAATGAACAAATGAAATATAAATATAATATAACGACATATAATATAAATTAATATAAATAAAAAAACTTGTGAATGATATTAAAATGAAGTAACAATAATCTCCAATTTTAACCATGGAACCCGATGTATAAAACAATCGGTAAAAGAATATCTTTAATTCCATATAATGTTTAAATTATCATAGATATATGGATCAAATAAAATATAATAGAAGAAGAAGAAGAAGAAAAAGAAAAGGAAGAAATTTTTAAGACGACGATAAGGAAATACGTCATTGGTAGAGCTTC
>JANTPZ010150422.1:0-16738 GCA_025593235.1 Vachellia pachyceras
ACATGTCCCTCCATATGTAGCCAACATGCGTGTAGCTAGGCTTCATTTCTGCGATAATGGTCCAAGCAGAAGAGCAACCCCACCTACCACCGAGGATGCGATCCATACGTTATCGTTACCCCCTTGCAAGTACAATTATTGAATTTATGTTCCGCTGGCAATAACCAACAAAATCCGTGTTCCAAGTGTTTATATCCTCAAACGGACAATGACGATCATGAGATGCCATGCCAATTGTGCAGGTAACTGAGCCGCTTCAGAGTGCATCAGAGCATCCACATCCCGTTGACCGTAACTCCATTTACAAACAATTTCCCTTCACTTCTCTGCAAATTCCTCGTAACTAGCTCCTACGTTTTCAAATTCCTCGTAAAAAAAATATTAACTTTAAATCATCTGAAAGCAACTTGAATACAGATGTACCCACGATTTCACTGTTTGATTCTGTTTTTATATATGGGGGACTGTTCTGAAAAACATGTTTCATAATAAAAAATATAAAAACTGGTTTAAATTCTTGGCAAAAAAAATAAAAACTGGTTTAAAATAATTGTTATCAAAATGAACTTTGACGAGTACCAAGCTAGCATAATAGGTAGTAGGTAGCAAAGACGGCATGCGTTTTTTTTTAAAACCGAAAAGGACGACATGCATGCCTACGTCCTAAACTGAAGAGTAGAGCTGGGAAACGGGTTGATCCACGGCTCAGCCCGTATCAGCCTGCGGGCTGCACAGCCTCGGGTTGTGCAGCCCGACATTTCACAGGTTGCCAAAATGGCAGTCAGGGGCCTGCAGTGACGGGTTGGCCCGTCAGCCCGTCACTTTTTTTTTTCTTTTTTAAATTAATTTTTTTTTATTTTAAAAAAAATAAATTTTTTTTACATAAAATTTATCAAACCCATTTGATTTTTCGGAAGAAAAATACAATACATCTCTGAAAAATATAATCAACAATGTTTTAAAATACAAAAACATAATACATAATCAACAATCTCCAAAGTAAGTATGTATTTAAGATGAAATAATAAGGTTTAAAACAATATTTGAAGCTATTGAAACCTTATCTTCTTCCTACAAATAAATATAAAAGGTTTATTTTTAAAAAATAAAAAAAACGGGCTGGCCTGCGGGTTGGCGGGCCAGCCCGCCTGTTTTTTGACGGGCCACCATTTAGGCGGCCCGAACCCGCCTTAGCCCGCGGGTTGGCGGGCTGAGCCCGTTTTACCGGTGCTACTGAAGAGTGTCAAATTTAAGAGATGAGAACCCTCAATTCTCGTAATTCAATTATGTAAATACCATTTATTTAGTAACATGATCAAAAGTATTAAAATATTATACTACACTATAACATGAATCCTACAATGGCAATATCCATCGAATCAACACATTGATAGAGGATGAGGCTATACAAGAGAAATAGTTATATGCAATCCTCCAAAACATGCATAGGTACTATAATCTAAAAATGTTAATATCAACATGGTAAGACAAAAGCCTTAATGGGTTTGTTTGGAATGTTTCCAAAAGTTAAACGCACGTTCAACGGTGTTTTTCCGCAAAACGAGATAATCTTCTTCACATATTTACTTCGGCATGCGTAAAAGTACTTCTCTACCAGATTCTCAGACAGACTCAATAACTGACAATCCAATTCAAAAGGTATATCAACAAGTGCTAATGAGAAATAAGAACTAATTGCATATTATTAAGTTTTGGCAATATGATTTTGAGAGTTAAGTAACTAGTTTAGGAAAATGAATGTTACAATACAACAAAAAAAAAAGTAGTACTTATATATTATTAACTTATAAAAAGATATGGCAAAATAATGTTATTTTTGTTTTGTTTGTTGGGCGAAAGTAAAATAGTGTTCTATAAGAGAATTTGTTTAGTTTACACTTAATTTTTATTGTGAAAAACTGCGGAAAAAAATTAGAGGGGGACGTTGGTGGGTTTGAGTTAGCATTTGGCCAATCTCCCGAAAGGTTCAGATTCTTTCAACCTGCACCGCTTGGTCCAGGGTTAAGGCGGGAAAGCTTGTATGTATTACCCTACCTCCAGCACGGGAATGTCAAAGAAAACTCACCATGGCCAGGGCATCAGCATATGCTGGATAAGAAATGGAAGGGCAAATTAATAATGATACCAGTTACTAAAATGGGAGCTTTTTATTCATTAGTTTCGGTTTCTTTACATCTTTATCTTATACATTATGCGATCAAGGGAGACAATGTCAGGCTAGTGTATGTCTTCTGTCACGGATTTCGACGCCTTGACTGAAGTGTATATTTCTAGAGAGGTTTGTTAGATATCCATCGACTGAACATGGCAAAACATTCATCCGGCTTGTACTCTGGAGCTGTATGACCTCCTCCCTGTAATTTCATCCACAACATATAATAATAAACATTTTGATTTCAACTAGAGACAAGATGAATGAAGTTATATATATATTATGAAAGAATTCTTAATTATACATAACACCTCTGAATTTTATGTCATGTAAAACATAATTTCCAAGAGACTCCCTAAATTAAACTACAACATATATATGTATACATGTGCAAATAAAAGTCTGTTATTTCTAATGTTTAAAGATTGGGAGAGTTATACTTGCCTTCACAGTTGCAAATGTCATTTGGTTGGAGTAAGTCCTCGTGTATCTACCCAAAAAAAGAAAAGAAGTTCAGGTCGGGGTAACTTTATGAACAAGTGTGTGTGTGTGTGTGTGTGTGTGAGTGTGAATGTGTGTGTATTAGAGTTACTGTATCAAGTATGAGATGTACACACACAAGTACGTGCGTACGTACCCAGCAACTTGACCATTGGCATACCAGGGCCTCCAGTCATCGACGATAGAGTAATTCAAAGATCTTATCCAGGCCTGAGTTTCCAAGAAGGGAACTACCATGTCATGATCCCCACTGTATATCAATGAACGATACCCTTTTCTGCTAAGATTCATATGATACTCCACCGATCCTGGGATCTCGTACTTGTAATTCAATTTCAATCCCTGGCCACAACGCTGCCATTTCCCTATGCTTCCCTGCACGCGCCCACACCCAAGTTTTATATGTGTATATATGTTTGAAACTTAAACTGCATTGTACTGTTCTTAAGCTTAAGCTGTATATACCTCTCGGACACCAAGCGCCATGCGAACATCGGGTTCGTTGGCCCATTGACCACACAGGAAATACGTATGACTCTACGATGACGGAAGCAAACAAAAAATAAACAAGAATAAATATTTGAGATCAATAAAAGTGGGTTATTAATTGGTTTATGAAAAAAATTACCCGACAGCTTAAGGGTGGCACTGCGAGATGAGATTCAAGAACAGCCCTGGTGGTTTTGCGAGCGAAAGATCTTTTCCACCATATTTCTATTGGTTCTCGCAACGCGAACTCACATAAGGGTTCCAAAATTTGGACAGGATAAATTCCTGATGTACACTGAAGAAACGCCAGAGCATTAATGGATTACCGTCCAAACAAACTAAAAGAACACTATATATATGTATATATAGAGAAGACGGCAAATTTTTATATATACAATACACCTTTTGGAAGGACTCCATATCTCTGATACAGTTTGAATTTTTGGGGTCTATGTTTGTATACTCTCCTCCGCAATGTTTCTCAAGTGACTGCTCATTGAGTAAATGAAAATTACATATTGAGAGTTTTTTTTTGGGAGAGCAAAATCGAGCTTTGAACAGTGATTATCCTTTAATGATTTTTGAATAATGAGAGTAGGAGTACCTCATAGAGTTCATCAGAAATTAATCCCATTCCGTGAGCAAATGGAACTCCATAGTTGGCTCTCGACGGTATTGTCACCGGATTGCCCAGCAGGTATCCCTGAGGAAAACAGCAGTACGTACTCCAATACATATAATTGCAGCTCCCCTTCGCAATTGACCCGCCAATTAAAAGTAAAACGTCTTTTATGATATCCCATTTAAAAGATGTAGCCATATCTAGTGTATGATCTCAAATAAAATTGCCTCTAACTAGAAGGATAGATGTGTGGTTGGGGAAGAATATTGGAAAGAGACAATAATCCAGAAGCATATGCGTGAGAATCTATCTTTTGAGAGATGAATAAAATAAAGACAGCAGCATAAGCAAGAAAAAGAAAGTGGAATAGAAGAAGCACGTGCCTGAAGATTTATCTGGGGCTGCACACCAGCTTCATTTCCTGCGTGTTAGGGAGCACATGGTGAGCGATCAAGCTATCAGATAATCAGAATATTACCCTGGCAAAAAATTAAAAAAAAAACTACAGAAAGCGTGAGATTTTTCCCCGAGTGGCTGCTATAAGAACAAGAGTCATATTCTTGTGGTCCTCATTTGGTACCGCCATTAAAGTTTCTACGAAGGCAACTCATTGAGGCCCACTAAGAAGGCCCTATCAGGAGATCTAGTAAGAGCAAAAGGGCCCACCGTTGAGATTAGATCAGAGAACAACAATTATTATTACTCCCTGTGTGCAAAGTGTTGAGAGCTTGGAGTGTGTCTAGATTTAAATTTTTAGATTTATTGTTTTAAATAAAATAGTCAAAAGATTACCTTAATTTTACATTTTACACACTAAAATAATTTTTAAGAAGTATAGACTTTTAAAAAATCAGATCTACGCTATTTGCATTTCCCATAAGTGCAAAAGGGCCCGCTTTGTTTGGAGCGTTGGCCGTTGTGATCAGATTAGAGAGCAATGATTAGAGACTTACCATGCCGGTTAGAGCTAGGCGAAAGAGTTAACTTTTTGCAAAGTGATAAATCAAGATTTAAATTTATGTAGTAAGAAGTTACAAGATTTAGCGGCTGATAACAACCCAAGTAGAAGGATGCCTGTGCTTTTTAAAAAAAGTATAGACTTAGAGTCCAATGGCCTAGATATTTCAATGTCAGCGACTAATGATCCCAACAGTGGCATACAAATCACCAGTTTTGTACCGTTTGATATCTCTTGAACGATGACCGGGAGAGGAATGCCAGAGTAGGAGTCGCCGCCGATATATACCTTATTGGACACAAGCTGGGGATGATCAATCAGCCACTATAACACATTAAACATAATGATTGTTAGTTGCCCGCCATTTATTTCCAAGCATGTCACTTTTATTCAACAGGAATACTGCGCAAGGGGGGAGTTACCTTCCTCAGAAACTGATGAGCTTGACGAATTGTTTTCCAGTCTCCTTGCTGGAGCGTTTTGGAGTAGGAGAAGCCGGTGCCAGCGGGCAAATCTACGAATATTACGCTACTTACCTGATCAAGTGGTAAACGTTGAATGATAGGTAGCACTAAATTTGCACAAAACCACATGATCAATCAAACTAAGAATCGTGTATTTGAGACGATTATAGTAATAATTATAACAATGACACCTTCGTCCAAGAACCGGGTCTCAGGACCAGTTCAGGCACGCTCCCATTGTATTCCTGGTTTCGAAATCCAAGTGGACCTGCATCAGTGATTGAGGAATTATACGTCGGTTGCCTTGAAGCAGGCTAGATGCAGAGTAAGGATGTGTGCTTTAGCAATTACCGATTTCAAAGACGAGACCCGACAGTGCAGAGCAACCGGGTCCGCCAGTTAGCCAGAGCATGAGAGGGTCATCTCTGGGATTGTTCTCTGACTCGATAAAGTAATAGAAGAGCTCCTCCTCCTCCTCTGCTTCACCAACTCCTATGTACCTGATCAAAATTCAACCTTGAACACGAATCAGCCTCAAGGTGACATACCACTTGTCCACAACTGAATCTCAGAGAGCCTAGTTAAAGGAATCAAGTCCCACGTACCCTGCCTCTAGAACAAAAGGGAGTGGTCCATGGAAGCCAGGAAGACACTTGACTATGGAGCCACATAATGCAGACTGACACGAAATATGGAACAGAAGGACAGCAAGGAGAAGAAGAATCTCATTCAAGTGATGATCACGACTAAGCCTTCCCATTTTCAAATGCTATTTTGGAACCGAGCTCAATGCTTCCATAAATAGGATAGAAGGAGAAGGAATCGCTGCATGACAAGTCAAGGAATTGGGTGGCGTGTCCTTCTCGTTGAAGCGTTTTATCTCTTGCTCGTAATGAGAGTACGGTGACCAGTCACAATGTTTAAGTTTCATAATATATGGAAAAGATGACGAAATTAATTCTTCAAACACTGTGTGTTATGTCTCTGCAAACAAACTGGACCCATGAAACTGAAATTGACAGCTTCGAGAGCTTTTCCTACTTTTTAAAGGAAGAACTGAAGAAGATACGTACCTTTGCCCCACATGATGCGCATGGACTACGGAGTTTTTAATTTTTTTTTTCCTCGACACCATTGTTGGGAATGATTTTGTGTACAGGAAGAAAATAAAAAAAAGAAAGTTATGCATAATGTTTAAAAAGTGTGCAGCACTTTCCTTTAAACTTATTTCGCCCCACCTATTCCTATATTATAGGAAGTGAATTTCCTGTAGATATAATAGAGACCATTAAGTATGGATCACACTCCCAACGATCAAGCGATGACAACAAATATTTTTATAAAGTGATAATTTGACTTTATCTATGTGTGCACTCACAGAAAAAAATAATTAGTTTGATCTTGTGTGAAAAATTGTATCTCCAAATGGAAATATGAGAGGGTATTTAATATTTATAGAGTATGAAGAGATGTATTGAAGTATTATTTTTTAAAGCAATGCCTCTTCAATTAAAAGTCACAACTATACCACTTCAGTAAAATGTTACAACTATAATGATTTTCCATAAAGAGTTACATCTTTATAATATGTAGAGATACATGATTTTAGAATTATTATACAACTCTTCAAATAAACTAATTAATTTATAAAAATGTAATTTTTAAAAATCACATCTCTTCCTTTAAAAAAATCAAATTTCTTCATTTTTAAAGATATTACAGTATGTTAATGGTAAAAATTATTTTTACAATGTGATTTGTTGTCTATTTGGATTAGATGTGAAAGCTACTTTTTCAATGTAATTTCAAGTCCATAAGGTAAACATGTGAAATATGTTTCATCTCAATTATGTTAAATTGGTTTTATAACATTAGGACCTAGAGGGCCATAAAAAATAAGTATCATATATAAATTGATTATATGTTGACAAATAAATATCATCCATTTCTATCGCTCAAGAAAAATATATCATCCATTTCTAAAGAAAAATATTGCAATGCAGCCCTCATATTTATTTATTTTATAAAATTATTGATGGTTTATTTTAAAAAAGTGCACTGACCAAATTTGTTATGCACATGTTGATTTATGTGAAGGCTACGAATAGACACTGTTAGATTTTTTTGTTCTAGACAGGTATTTATTGAATACAATCTTATTCGAGACACATCTTACAACAAAGATTTAAACCTTAATTCACTTATACTGATTCCTTCCACTGGACCCATCCTTACCGATAACACATTCAGATTTAGACGGACATGCACTCTCTCGACGTTAACTACGTGTTTGTTTGTAAAAGCTTATTTACTTCACAAAAACACGTTCAACAGTGTTTTCCGTAAAACGAGATAATTTCCTCCACATATTTACATTGACTTGCGTAAAAGTACATCTCTACCTTATTCCAAAACGGCCCCTACATCAAATTATCTTGGGTTTCCAACCCAGCATCAAACATGTGATGGCTTGTCCTTATGCAAAGCGGCGCAGCGCAAAAAAAGAAAAGAAAATACTTTAAGCACTTGATTCACCTTGTCCTTAACCCTTTATGAGATAAAATAAAATGAGACAAAGATTGCGTTTCAATCTCGTTAGACCCATCTTTTAGTGCTTGTTTGAGAACACCGTTTCCCAAACGGTACACGTAAATCGAGACAAAACCATCTCAAAATTCATTAAAACCATCTCGAAATCCATAAAACCATCTTAAAATCCGTAAAATATCTCGAAATCTGTAAACTCATTTCTTCCAACGGACTTCCCAAACACACACTTAGTCGGTTGGGTTTCTATCACGTAATCGCACCCCACAACTTCAAACCTGATGTTTTTTTCTTCCAAGAGTAAATCCTGAAGGAAGGTTTTGCGATGAATAAATTATAAAAGCAAAAAAAAATAAGATGGTGTGTTTGAAGCCGTTGGGGAAGGAAAGATCTGAGGTAGTTTATGTAAGAGGAAAAGTGTCTCGGTAAACCACCCGTTGGCAAAACGGGTTAAACAAACATACCCAGTGTGTCTGAAGCAGATCAAGGAGGGAATATAAAATTTAGCATATCAAAGATAAATATAATACCTGTCTCCTCCTGTTTGAAAAACATGGGAGGAAGTGTTAGAATACGATCGACAAGTTGACAGGGACGAACGAGAGCTAAGGAGCAGCACGAGTGATCGTAAGAGACGATAAGATGATCGAAGTGACTCCGCGTCACATCCGCTAGTTAACGAAGTCAGAGGCGTAAATGAACAAGACCCGTGCTTGGTTTTCATTGAAATTTAGATCAGTATAATATCCATGACTTGTTTGAGAAGTCCGTATGAACAATAAATACAGATTTCGAAATAAATATGGGAGGGGAGTTTTGTCTCAGTCAGTGTATGAATGAATTTTGCCTCCCCAAACAAGCCCATAATCATTTGAATTTGATCTAATTCCATAACTTCATAATCTCTTCTCTTTCCCAAGATGTTTGTATTTGGATATGAAAATATCATGCATTCCTAAAAAGCAATTATAGGACAAATGTCAAGCAGAGGTCTGGAACTCACCATGACCAACTGTAAATGTGACAGGTTCACCTCTATCTCTAGTGGAATCGAACTTTGTCCCGTCAAGCAAAGTCCCCACATAGTGAACTGCATTCCGGAACACCATCGTTGTCCTTGCAAGACGAACAGTATCTGCGTCTCGTCTACTTCGACTAAAAACTGAATTACTTTCATAAAAACTGATTAAAACCCGATAGAGAAAAATATAATGGAGGCAATTCTATTTAAGTAAGGATAATAAATGTCTAAATGTGAATACTTCTTTTAACGGATATTTAAATTTTGATTTGTAATATTGTAAGTAAATAATCTCTTCAGCTATACTGTTGTTGTTGACATGTGTTTAATTAATTTAAACAGGGTAGGTTGCATTACGGATTTGGCCCACGCAGCACGACTTTCTCAGGCCTGTGAAGAGGGTGGGGCCTGAGTTGAAGGCTCGTAATCAAGTTACCCCCAGACACATGCCAATGAAAGGTAGTATAGATGATTCTTGACTGACTGATACGGCTGACTCACAGTCACATTTAACATTACCGTCACATTTAGCTTTCTAATTCAGCCTAAATCAATACTCGTGATTGGACTTATCGTTGTCCTCACTTACTCCTTAATTGATGCCCATGTAGCATTGATTGGGCTTTTGACCACTCATTCAGTCATTCCCCTTTTTCCTGCCAACGATCAATTTCCCAAGTTTGATAAACAAATATGTGTGTTTTTTAAAATTTTGTTGGGAGAAATAAGTTACTGTTTTCAAGGTGATTTTATAGATTTTGAGATGATTTTTATGAATTTTAAGATAATTTTTACAGATTTCGAAATGGTTTTGTCTTGCTTTAAAATGTGTTCGGCACATATTTAAAATGTCCCACCTGATCCCTGTTCGGAATACAATTCTGAGCTAGTACTGAACCAACATAAACTGGAAAGCCCCAGATCCCAAGTCCCAAATGCTATGTGAACGATCAAATTCACCTCCTTCATTGTGTAGTGTGTAGCTAACCCTGTTCATTATTGTTTGTTTCACTTCATTACGCCCAATTCTGGATAGGCATCATCCCATCGAAGACAGACATCAATCTAGTTCCATGCTTACTGAATTATAAACCATCGAAAAAGATAACACAGCAATGGTAGTATCTAAAACAGAAAGATAAACTCATGAACAATCCAACTAACAAATATAACCGCCATTGAAAAGGGAAAAAGCTTTTGTCTGTGAGAAGCAAAAGGGGAAAATTCAGAAGACAGCAGCGGTTCTGCTTGTAACTGCATAGCTTCTACTTCTTGGGTACAGTTCAGGCGCAGCAGGAAGAGGATCGTCTCCAAAATCACAGGTACTGTCTTCGTCAATACTACCCATCCCAACACTAACAGACTTGGGCAAAACCTTGGACGACGCTAGCCCCCTTTGTTTCACATCTGAATCCATGTCCAATTTCTCCATCAACGTCCTCACAGAAGCTGCCCTCATGAGCTCTGCGAAATCCTCTCTCTCGTCTTGCTTAGCCGTGGCCACACTGTAGCTTCTGGGCAAAGCTTCGAACCTTCCGGCGACATCCATGGGGTTGCTGTAGTTCATGCTGTTGCCGCAGTTGGTGATGCTTCTGACGTAAAAGTCCTTCGCTTTCCCCAGAACCCTCAGGGGCGAAGTAATTATCCTCACCAGCATGTTCTGGCTTTGTCCCTTTTTGTTCCCCATCTCTCTCTCTCTCTCTCTCTCTCTTATACTCCTTGTATATATTGTTGCGTCGAGAAGATTAAGGAAAAAATAACCCAATCAAAAGTTCGCAGGTGAATGATATTTGCGCAGATCAAGATGATAAGAACTAAGAAGGTGATTTGACGCTAGTGGGTGTGGGAGAGAGGTGAGAGAAGGAGGAGGGTATAAAAGAGGAGCTGCTCATGGACTTTTTCAGACGACAGCTGATTAGATTAATGAAGGGAATTATAGATAAGAATGGATCCGAGGGGTGTTTTAATACTAAATTGGTTGATTAAACGGACTGTTTCACCATGTCTTACAAGTTTCAGCTGGAGTCTGTGACCTGTTCTAATAAATGTATAATAATGAAGCTCACTCGGTCGTCGCAACAACCTTGTGCTGGGGACTCCTACTTTTTGTATCCCTTTCAGGGAATGAAATGTGGTGTACGTACCATAACTACCTATTGGTCAATCTCCTCTTAAAATATTTAAACAAGGTTAAGCACTATTTTTGCTCTGTAAATTCTACCTAAAAGTATTCAAAACGGAGTAATGCAGTTAGAAATATTAATTTTCACCATTAGTTTAACTTACATTGCACGTTCAGCATAGCCACGTCATCATCACACCACCTCACCGTCCAAGTCACCTCCTCCCTCTCTCTTCACCCTCATCAGCTCCCACCTCTTCTATTCCTCAACGTCCCTCCCTCTTCTGTCGCCGCCACCACCCTCATCATCAGGAGGAACTGGATCCTCCACCACCACCACCGCTACCTGCTGCCGCAACTGCTGACTCACCACCGTCATCGAGGATCTGAAGTGGAGACATTGCCATTGGAGGGGAAGTCGACGTTGTCAGCGTCGTGCCTACAAGCTGATCATTGGAATGATGGAAACAAAACAGTTCAGAAACGAAGGAGATCCAAATTGCTTATCATCTCTTCCTCCTGCCAAACCCAATTGCACCACCCAGAAACTTTCTACAATCTTCCGGCGAAAAGATCCGTCGTGCATTGAGCCAAACGGAAACATAGAGTTTGAGACCCAATTATATATCAGCTTCTTTCGTCGCATGCTTCTTAATCTCTCACAACCCAGCTGGTTTCGCCGCCACCGCCTTCTTCTATAAAATGAATGAATGCATCTCTGACAGTGCAAGATATATAGTATTCATCTTCCATCACCTTCTTCCAGACTCATCTTCTTTGCATCTTTCAAAGATTGGGGTTGATATTTCCCCCTTCTCCCATCACCTTTTGATTTGTTGGTTTTGGATTTTTTTGGCCGCTCCATCCTCTTTGTAATCTTTATTCTGAACCTATTCTACTCGATTGAAGAGGGAGATCTGTGCTTTTTGAAGATTGGCCTTTTCCCTGATTCGTTAATATTTGTCTTGTTGATTTGGCATTGGGCCTTCTTGTTTGTTGTTCATGGACTCCAACGGCGGGGAAGAGGGAGGTAGGTACAGGACGAGGAAGGAGGGAGTGACGTGGATGATTAGGTGGCGATGAATGATGAAGTGGCTGAGTGTGCAATATAAACCAAACTAACGATTAAAATTAATATTTATAACGGATAGGGTAAAATTAATCTGAAGAACATTACACAACCAGTAAAACTTCCACAGCAAAATTGATGCTTGACCCCTTAAACAACGTCCAGTTTAAAATAGGAGCCACGCCCCACGTAATCATGCAGGAGTAGGAGAACCAATTATTGCAGCGACAAAAAGATGAGGCCATAAAAGCCTGAGATGACATGTTTGTAATTAAATATTACGAGATGATGCCATAAAAATAGGCGTATATATAGCATTCAGTTTTACCTGGTCCGAAATTCAATTTGCATAAACTCTTGAAAATGTAAATTCGACTGTGTCATGCAGTCCAACAACAACAAAAATAAAACGGCTGACTGCGTCTTTTTTTTCCCTTTTAACTTGAGCTTAAATTGAAAGTATATAATAATGCTTCAAAATTACTTATACGCATCCGAATAGAATGATTGTTTACTGAGTATTGAATTGAATTGGGCCACACACGAGCAACTATATCTTAAATTAGTCTCAAATTTCACCCGGTCGTCGATTCAAATCGAGTGTACCTTCTTCCATACGTAGCTAGTGGCAATTCAAATGCTTATTTTTAAAAGAAAAGAATTGAGCCGTTTGAAAACGCGGTAGAGAAGTACTTTTACATAAGTTAAACTAAATATATGAAGGAGATTATCTCGTTTTACGAAAAAACAGTGTTAAACATGTATTTACCTTTTGGAAACGTTCCAAACAAGCCCAAGAGAAAGGTGTGATGTTGAGATGACAACTGTGAAATGAGTTTGATTAATTTGTTAAGATGATGAATAGGTAGTTGTGATGGTGTTACTCTAACTGCACATGGACATTCTATCATTATTTAAAGGAAATAAAAAAAGAAAGAGCGATCCCAACGCCCTCCTATAAAAAAACTGACATAACTCGATACTGAAGTAATGCAGCAATGCCGACATCAGAATGTTTCCGTACGGATGGAATATAATTATTGGAGTGGATTTGGGAAGATCCATTCATTTTAGATCGCAATATCCATGATACGCTACTCAGCACCTTAATGTAGCTAATCGCAGTGGAAAGGATAACATTTATCTTATAGCAGAAACAATAGTTATGGAGAAATACTGTCATGTGAAAAAAAAAAAAATTAGTGGAGTTGTCATAAGCAGAAGTGATCAGGAATCTGCAGGCTCAAGCTATTTGGATGCCTGATATTCAATATTGTGAGCTAAAAACTCTTGGTTGGGAGCATCAGGATCACTCACTCACGGCTCCTCTCGAATAAATGAAATAATAACCAAACATAAGAGCATTTACATAGAAGTGCTTGCCTTCCAATCACTTTACTCTGCAGCATGGAATGGGTCGACCCTTATTTTGATGCCCCCCTGACACTGACTGAGTGCCTTTGGATTCCTCTGGGTTTCTGGTCTTCCTTTTTAAAAACCATCTGACTTTTTTTTTAAACGGGTCATGAATCTAACAATTTGGCCTCCATGCAAGTCCATTCCCAGGGAAAATAAAGAGACCTGATCGCCTGCGGTTTAATTGCCCTGTTGATGAATTAGTCTGCACAGATTTAACCAAGCCACGCGTCTTATATTTTAGCTTGATATTGGTCCCAACAAAATACTAGCTTCACAAACATGAGTTAACTTCATCGTGGGATCATAGAGGTCTTAGTTACTTAAAGATGAGGTATGGTATGGATTGGGGAATGCTTATAATACGCCCGTTTGAAAAAATGGTGAAGTACTTTTACCATTTATAAGAGAAGTTTGTGAAAGAGATTATCTCGATTTATAAAAAAAATACTATTGAATATATATTTGGAGTTTGTAAACACTTCCCCACACACCCCAATGTGAGGCATCTCATGTTTGACTATTTGAGCCCTCATTTTTGGGACTGGACGACATTGCATTATGTCGGCTATGATTTGTTTTATTTTTTGGGGTATATCAAGTGGTTTATGACAGTCCTACGGGTTTGGGGGATGCACTCATGGATGAGGCCGAAGGTCAGGCCCTCACCTGCTATTGGGCCCTTTTAACCCATTCACTTGTTTGAGGACAAGGCTCTGTTATCAAGCCACTGGTACATGAGAGTTGACACAGATGGTAAGGAACGGGTTCAACTCCTACAAAGAGGTGAGTTCGATTCCCTCTACCATTATGAGTGCTCCTTTGGTAGACGATCCCGTAAGTCTCTTGTAAGTGCTCAAAGAGCCCTGTGGCCGTGTCCTGACCTTAGTGGAGGACCGGTGCTGAACCCACCTAAACTTTTTTGTATAAAAAATAAAAAAAAAAAGCCACTGGTACACCTAGGCTTGCGTGTCTCAGACTGATTTTAGGGATGCGTCTCCGTCTGGATCTTAAAAGACTGTATGGGATTTAATTCCCACCGAGTTATTTTGAGATCTAACGAAATAGTTAGTTCGTTGCTACATGATTAATTAAAATTTGAATTCTTGATAATAGAAGTATTCATATTTACCTTTTGAAACAAGATCAAAGGGACAATGTAACTAAATATTGAGCCATACTGTTGACATCCCTTTATACGTGACAAACACGGTGTGTCAATTCCTATGGCCAATGATATTACCATAATGAGAAGTGTCTGTATAAGCGTGGAGGGGTTGGCAAAAAAAAGTATAAGCGTGGAGGGCATCACATCCTGTGTATATGAGATTGATGGGAATTGACACGGCTGTTGGGTTGGTTTTAGGACATGACGGGTGAGTTTGGCTTTTCCCCGTTCCCAGAGGAAAGGAGGAGCAAGCCCTCGTGTATACCGTCTCTTTTGCTTCCCTAGCCCCTGCCCTGCACGTCTGGCTTCATCACTTTTCATCCTCTGATTTTGTGCCCACACAAACAAAGACCCATTTACAGCTGGAACTCTGGCCCATGGGTGCAATCTTCCTTTCCTGATCACGTACCATTTTCTCACTGTATCTGTATCCAAGTTTCTCTCATTCGTAGTGAAGGAATGGTACGTGCCTCGTATGTGCAGAAGCTATACATGCAGTTCATCCTTTTTTTCGGGTAGATATTCATACTGTTGTTCTGTTTCTATAGCGTTCAAATTGTCGCTCTATCGTCGAACCGAACAAAAAAAAAATTATTCTTCTATTTGCATCATGCTTTTAAGGAGAACATGAGCCCCCCGCCCGGCGGGGATGATTGGGAATTCCCAGTAAATTTTTTTCAGAAAGCTTGATAACATCAAAGGTGAAACAGGAAGATGCTCTTGTACGGGTGCAGATTACAGATTCCCCACTGCTGCGTTCTCCATGAAAATTTGTTTTCTTTCAAGGAAAGGCGACATTGGGAGGTGGGAGTTTGGACCAAGAAAACGGAAGCATTAGATGGAATCCATAATCTGCATAAAATGGCCCCTATTCAATCACTGTTAAGTTTAGTGGCATCGTTTCCTCTTTTGACCACCCCGTCCCTGGATGCTTCTTCAACTTCAAGGTTGTCCCTTCCAAGCCCCACATCTCACCCTTTGTGAATGTGAATCCAACTTTTACCACCTCCCTCCTCCATAAGCAAATACTCACAAAATTTAATCCACTTCTTCTTTATATTAATATTTTTTCATAAAATTTTCTAATTTAATTATAAATTTAGAGTATTCGGAATAAAAGAATATATGGTAAAGAAAATAACAAATAAATACCGCAGCAAGATAGTGGATTAGTGGTCACTGCCAAAAATTATGACCGCACGTGTGGTGCACGGTCGCCTCTTGAAGTTGGAAGACCCTCTACGATGAGCCGGGGAACACCGCCGCTCCGACTAGCTGAGTACAATAACGCCACTGCTTGGCTTTATTTTTATTTTTTTCCCCCAAAAAGCAAGCATTTTTATATTCCCAAATTCCAAGCCTAAACGCCTAGCGTATGGGGAAGGCTATTTTACACACTAATGCCTTGTTTGGTACGCAAAATTTATTTTGATGGATATGAATATGGAAATGGATATGGACGTGGATGTGGAAATGGATATGGATGTGAGGTTTAAAAGTATTTTTGGTATGTCACGGAAATGAGGTATGATTTTTAGATGAAAAGACTTAAAAGCTATTCTAAATTAAAAAATCTTTTTTTTTAATTTTTAAAACTACTTAAATCAAATTAAAAAATTTTTAGATGGAATTATCAACATGGAATTGGAAATCTAAGCTTTTCATATGGAAATGAAAATCCATGAGTTTGATGGAATTGGCTTCCATGTGGAAGCCAATTCCACATACCAAACATGCATGGATATGGAAATCAATTCCATTTCCATATCCATGCCTCCAAATTCCATCAAACCAAACGGGCCCTAAGGCTTTGTTTGGTTTGATGGAGGGGAAAGAAAGGGGATGGATAGGAGGGAAAGGAAATGGATGGAAGGGTATAAGATTACCTTGTTTGGTTTAGTTAGAGGGGAAGGAAGGGAATGATTTTTAATAATATTTTGTTTGGTTCAGGAGGGGAAGGGAGGGAAGTTAATGATCAATTTACCATTTTACCCTTATATGTTGATTTATATTTATTTACTTATACAATTTATTTAAATTAGTTTTTACTCATAAAAATTAATCTCTCTTTCTATTTAATTAATTAAAAAAATTATTAAGGTATTTCATTCATATAATTTATTTAAATAATTTAAAAAAGGATTTAAATAATTTATTTCCTTCATTCTCTACCCATATCGCTACTTCC
>JANTPZ010150423.1:0-12521 GCA_025593235.1 Vachellia pachyceras
ATTTTAATAAGTGAGTTGATTAATACTCCCCTTTTCCTATTCATATTTATAAATTATTTCCTACACGTTTTATTAGAAATAAAAAACATCATTAACTGTATCTTAAAATCAATGCGAAATGTAATATACCAGACTTTACTACATTAACTACATCATTAACTGTTTTCCAAAGTATACCTGACGCTATAGCAGCCTACACAAGAAATGTAATACTTCGGCTTCTTCAAATCAAAACCCATAGCAACTCAAGAAATGTAACTCCAAAGTCATTTTTCCTAAGAAATACCACTCCATTATGAAGGAACAGAGGCAAAACAATGAAGGAACAGAGTTAACGAAGCAATGCGAAGAAGAAGAAATGCGAAAAGATACCTGTGAAGAAGAAAGTTGCAGAGAACTTGAAAGAAATGCGACTGGCGATGGACGAAACAAATGCGACGCGAAGGACGAGCTTCTAATGGGCGAGATGAAGACGGCGACCGACCGCATAGATGAGATGAAGACGGCGAGCTTCAAGCGACTGGACGGAGAGCTTCAAGCGACGGATGAGATGAAGACGGCGATCGACGAGCTTCAAGACGCGACCGACCGACGAGCGATGAGCTTCAAGACGCGACCGACGAGCGACAAGCTTCAAGACGCGACGGTTTGGGGGGGGAGGGCGCGCAGCGTGGAGAGGTGGGGTTTGGGGGGACCAGTGTGAATCGAGAAAAAAGGGTTTGGGGGACCGAGTGGGGGCACCTGATGCATGGGGACAAATAAAAAATGCCATGGTGGGATATGGGAGGAGAATAAATGAACGCCCTATTGCGCCCTTTCATAAAAAAAAAGGCACCATAGGACTCCCCTACGGCACCCTTTCTCAAGAAAGGGCACCGTATGGGGGTCCTATGGCGCCCTTCCTCAGTAAAGGGCGCCATAGGTCGCCACTACGGCGCCCTTTTCCAATAAAAGGGCGCCATAGGGGCGCCCTAATTAATGTGGGCGTCGTTTGGTGCCCCTATGGCGCCCTTTTTAGTATAAAGGGCGCCTAAAGGTTTCCGCCTATTTTTAAAATTGACACCGCCTTCACTTTTTATTTCCTTTTTTAGAAAAAGGACGCGAATTTCAGTCGTAAAATGTATTCTCTGTAGTAGTGTATCCACAAAGTAAACTTGTTCTACAAATCAAAGAACTATTTAATTCGCAGAATATATAGTAGTCATATCAATCGGAAACTAGCTCCGCAAGCACACCAACAAATGAAACAAGTAAAATGAGTACAAAGGGTACATAGATTAACAACAAACACAAATAGATGTAGCCCTCCTCTTGATTAAGCATATATTACTTTATATAAGACAGATATGCAAATAATACATTCCTGGGCTAATGGATTTTGAAGAAATGAGAAGTAACATTGTGGAGGGCTTAGAGGCTTAATTACATGTAGGTAGGGAGGGAGGGTGAAGTAGAAGAAGACCAATAAGAAGGTGAAGTTGGGGGAGATTTAGTGTTCTTGCGAACATACTTTCTTGCCCAAACATGCTTCCCATTGATGCTGAACTTCACTTTGCCTTTCCCTTCCAGCACTATATCTATCAATCTTATCGCATTCCAACGCACCACCAACCTTGCATATAGAGCTTGCTCCATCATATCCACTTCTTGCATATACACTTCTTCTATCATATCTCCATATCTTCTGCAAAATTAATTGGAGAACCAGAGCATCAGGTTTAAGCAATAGCATCGAATTTGATTTAATTTGCCCAAAAATAAAGAAAAATAACCAACCTTGAGAAGTAGTCTCGGACCTCAGCCTCAGAAATAGGGTACCCTTTTGAGAAAGTCAAGAAAATGGTCCTTTCATCAGGAGCTACATCATTCCTGCTTATCACACCAGTACCACTCAGCTCCAACCCCTTTAACATCCCACTCACCAACTCATTATTATTCTGAGACTGATCATAATAACCACACCCAGAAGAAGTTCCATGTCGGCCACACCAAGCAATAGTAGTACTAGTGTTGTTGTGTTGGGGCACAACATGATGATCAGTAGTAGCAGTAGAAGAATCATAATAAACAGGTTGCACCATCGGATTCATCAAGCTACGTTTTACCACAGCCTTCTCACTTTCCACTCTCTGCACTATGTCCGTGAAGGCTCTGACACAAACGTCGTTGATTATTTTGGTGATGGAATGGATTATGGCCACACGGTTTTGGAGCAAGTAACGTATAGTGACGCTTCTCTGAGTCACACTTTGGGTTAAACTCAAGTCTCTATTGATTACTTCATTGGCTTCATGAGGGAACTGGTCAGTCTCTATGCAAATCAAGGCCAAAACGACCTCGTTTACGAGGTCCTGAAGAAAAGAATCAGAAGCACTTGAAAGCTTCGAGATAAGTCTGAAATCTCTGCTCATCTTCTCCAGCCAAATGAGGTAAGCCATCACCTGCATGGCCACGTTGGGTTCACGACCAAGAGACACCAAGAGACGAGTGAAGAGGATTCGATCGATGTTGTGAAACTGGTTGAATTCGTTTTGGGACACGGAGATGCTGCCACTAGGGTTAGCAGTATTTGAGGAGGAGGAGGAGGAGGAATATGATGGAAAAGCCATAGTTTGTTGTGGAGGTGGTGAAGAACTGGGGTTGGTGGGGTTTGATATTTAAGGACATGAACGGATGCCATTGACGACCTTTTGAAAGGTAACGATTCAAGAGTATTGGAGTGCGTTTCTATATATATAAGATCTTTCCATGTGAGCTCCAATTTATTTGGATATGTTCAACAATGGAGATGGGGCTCAATGAATCTCACCTCTCTTTCTATTCCTGTCTTCCTTCGTACGTCGTCAATACTGAGAAAGTCCAACTTTTTTAATTTGCTTTGTTTGATTGATTTTTGACGAAATTAATGGGGGTTGAAAGGTTCGTGAATTGATTTGCATCCCTGATTTTACTAGTTTGAAACCCCAAACAGTTGAATTTAGGGTCCATTAATTATTGATGGAGTGATTTAATTTGATGGATATGTTGATTGCGTTTAATTAAATGAGTAAATGCCATGTGGTCAAAAATTATACTCTACTAATTAAATTAATTTAGACTACAATATTCAGCTTTTTTACGATTACCACGTTTTAAACTTCACTATACCTTTCCGTATCCCCATGAATAGGAAAATACTACGTTATTTCTATGTTTGCCTTAATATTATGCTTATTTGGAAATACTTAACTCCTACCCAAAAGTACGTTCAACAGTATTTTTTCGTCAAATGAGACAATCTCCTTCATATATTTACCTCGACTTACATAAAAGTACTTCTCTACCGATTTTCCAAACAAACCCACTACTTGCTTTATTCATCCTGGTCATGGTCATGGGAATTTCTTTTAACCAAGAAGGACAAGATTTGCATTTATTTTTTAATTCCGTCCATAGATCTTTTACATCCAAATTCAGATAATTATGATCATATCTTTTAAGATTCAAAGACGACTTTGTGATTATCTTTTAAGTTCGTGATATTAATATTTTTTCAGCGATTTCATAACTTGAAGATATTTTAAAATTATATACAACTCTAAATTATATCTCACTGAGTGATATGTATAGTTTCTCATTTAATTTAATTCCTTCTTATGCCTTTAATTTATTCATTGAACATAATAAGGAGGCAGTGTATATGAATTCAACCCATTATGTACTGAATTTATAGATAAGTACATTTAACCCATTATTATTAATTGAACATAAAAAGATACATTCAACCTTTTTGCTTATTGATAGCCAAAAAGCAACCCGTTAGAGATATTCTGCAAATATTGTGCCATCTGTTGTACATTTCTAATTAATAAGAACGCTATGAAGGAACATTAATATGTTAGCATTCATCTCAGGAGCATGTAAGTAAATATTTCTCACGTTTAAGACTTTTTTTTTTTTGAGTGAAGAAAGAACTTTATTGAACACACTTTAAGACTATATACATATATGCACACACACACAGTCATGAGCTATAACTCCAATATTAATATTCGTTAGGTGAAGGTGCTTGTTTGGAAACATCGTTTTCCCAACGGTACACGTAAACCGAGATAAAACCATCTTGAAATCCGCAAAAAACCTCAGAATCTATAAACTTCTTTCTCCCAACAGAATTCCCAAACACACCCGACTCCCGACAGAATCTGTAAACAATGATTAATGAATACATGATAGTACTCTTTATTCACAAAAGCATGCATGAACACAAAAGTATTCACCGCATGAATTAAATGAAAAAACAAGAGCTTCTGAGTTGAAATTAAAATTAACATCTGGAGGCAGGATATATTATAGTTGTAACTATGTACGTAACACAATACATGATGAGCTTGCAAGATCACGAACAGTATATAATGTGCATTGACCCCCAAAAAAAATACTAGAATAGTTATTCCCTTTCCCGACATTTTAGAGGAAAGAATAATATTATTTATATGTAATATAGTATGTAAAATTTGTGATCAACTGAAACTTTGGGAGTGGAGGGGAATGGCCGAGAAAAGGAAATGAAGAGTTATATAAATGGAGTGTGGTGATTTAATTTTCAAGGTGGTTGGGAAAGTAAATAATTGAAGGGAATAATTAATAACTAAAAATGTTGAAAATGGTGATAGGTTTCTTAACGCTGGGAAAACGCGTCGTTCAAGTGGTAATTAATAGTATGAGATCACATTCCAAATTCTACAAAATGATTAGCCTCTATTAATTAATTGCCTCTTCTGTGTAATTATGTTACGTTAGATTTATATTGGGTTCTCCTTCTTTCCATGTTATTTGTAGTTTGTGATTAACCAGCCACGGTGAGGAAAATGTATGGCCACGACAGCATACATTCTTATTCTTGAAATTACAACCCAATTGCAAGGGGTGTGTTTCTTTTGGGTCTTGAATGAGTCATCTTTATGCATTGCTAAACTTGTGTTCATAGAGAATTGCGAGACTTTGAGTGAGTTTGGAGGGTATTGTATGCAGGAGAAGGAAAGGAGTCGTGATTTGCTTTGCTTAGGTCAGATTGCAGAAAACCAAACGGCTCCGCCATGGGCTTCCACATTTAAAGGAACTTTTTTATGAACACACAAGCATTAGAAGACAATCTTGTTCAAGGTAATAGTAATTACTAGTTGTTGCTGTATCTACGTATGATTTTGTAATGCCTGTGGTATCTGCAAGATGGTTATTTCTTGGACGTCTTGGCCATGAAAGCAACTATATCTACCTCTCACTGCTTCGCTGCTATGCAGTCGTATGTGTTATATAATCTCCTTTCCCTTGCCAATTTATCAGTCTATTATCATACGTGGCATCAAATAATCCATCATCCACTGTACATTGTTATGAATATCGTTTCCCAACACAGCATCAGCTACAAATATTATTGTAAATCTTCCAACCTTTGGTCTAGAATTGCAGACCCTCTAAATTTTGTTAAAATAACCCTTTTCGGTTTAGCCATCCTAATTACTAACTCTGCAAAAATCCATACAGATTTGGCAAGAACTCGGTCCATAACTGTTTGAATCGTAAAATAGAGGAAAAATCTGAACTCTTATCTTAAAAGCTTGGGTTTCGGGTTTCGAGAGTCTCTAGACCATCTTGGAGGGATTGTCTTGTATTCTTGGGCTGGTTCCTTCTCTTCAACTTCACCTTCGTTTAGAACGTCTTCGGGGAAAGCATTTGGATTGGCTTTGATGCAGTTCTGAAGAGCAACAAATGGATGTACACAGTCCAAGCCCTAAAACATGACAGAAAGCATAATTCAACACCAATTTATAAAGAACAAAATAAAGGAAGAACGGAGAGAATTTCAATTCTACTTTATTGGTTGGCACATGTAGTTTGCAGCATTCCGCCATTGAAATCTAAACCACCGAAAAAGTATGATTTGTGTCAATGATAGCCCAACAATAGCATCCCATGAAAAACACCAGTACATTGGCTAAATAGGATTAGTATTGACCTAGGTCCCAAGTTGCTAATCACCCATGTCCAGTTACCTTTTCTTCAGCAGTGCTCTTGAGAAAACAAAGGAACACCTCTTCAGCATTCAACAAAGCAGGCTCCTGCTCTGCTTGCTCAGCAACGAATCAATCCCAACTGAATCTTATTTCAAATCCAGCTTGTCAGTAAGATACAAGGAAAACTACAACCGGTGCTTAAAACGAGCGAAAAAGTAAAATTGTTTGATTAAAATACACTACTTTAGTCAAAATGTGATGGAATTAAAAAAAAAAATAACGAAGAATTAATAAGAAAGACCTGAATCTAGAGAAGTGGGATTGGGAAATGGCAGAACTAGGCGGGTGTGTATGATGATGGGAGGGGGTGAATGTGGTAGACGATGGCTTCGATGTTTTTAGAGGTTGCTTGGGCTTTTCTCTTGTCACGGAAGGACGCAGAAACGAGGGAAGAAAGAAGCGAATTTTTCCCCCTCAGCAGTCTCTTTTCTATGCTTCAGCCTCTTTGCTCTGTTCGTTGTGCAGCCTTCTTGCCATCTTTTGCTCTTCCTTCCTCGTATTTACATAAAATTAATTCTTTCTACTCAAAAAAATTAATTTGCTTTCAAAACATTTTCTCATTTTTTTTAATCCCAAACCGTTCAACAGCATAAAATTATTTTTTACAATGTTATATACCATTAAAATATTAAATCTAATATAAGAATGTAGGTATATAGCAAGGCGGGCTCAGCTTCTTTTTTCTATAGGTACAAGTATTAAGGAACTATAATATCCCTCCTAGTAAAAATTCAAACATTAATTCCTTGCACTATAAGGAATCCCTTTCATTTTGTTATTCCTTCACTTTCTTTACCCTTGTAATTTATTTTTCCAACAAATGTTGATCACCTCTTCAAATTTTGTATATAGGTTATTTATTTGAAATTGATATATTAAAAATTTTGTTACACTTTCTCAAAAATACCTCTATCATTTAATAATAAAAATTTAATGCATAGAAATAAAAAAATAATGAATAAATACGATGAATTTAACATAAAAAAAGAAAGAAAGGGTATGACCTTATATTTAGAAATTAGAAGCAAGCCAAAACCTTTAAATGAATTTATACTCGGGACATGAAGGAGTAGATATTAACGACACTAGCAGTAGAAAACATTAAAGTTGTGTGGAAGGCCAAAAAAAAGGGAATGGACAGTAAAGAATATGGGGGGCAACTATTTATTTACGTGAAGAATGATGAATCAGCAGCGCCATTGTTAATCCAATTTTACAATTCACAGTGGTCAATGTGTATAATAAGAAAAACAGACCACTGAAAACACTACAGACCAGAACCTGAGGGTTTTAAGAATCAAGATTTACACCCTCAGATCCTACCACCTTATCAATCTTATCTTTCCCTTTCACCTGCCCTTTGAACTTCCTCTTTACACAATGGAATATGCTCGGATCACCTCCACAATAGGTGCTCGGCATAAAGGGCACTTTCCTCCACCACGAACTAATTCATTGGCACATTTTGAACAAGTGCACATGTGCCCACATCTGCAATGAATTCCCAATTTAAATGTCGCAAGAAAAAGGATATCAGATCATTGTATCAATAGAAAATTACGTCTTTAGTTCATACTTAAAAGCACGAGTACATCATGAATACAATACCTGTACAAGAGCGAATCAATATGGCTATCACAACAAACACAACAAGTTCCTTTTTTCACATGGCCCCATTTAGACCCATCCTCAGATGTCTCGGCCCCGATTCCTGCACGGTAGAATTAATATCGCATCAATAACTCGAGAAAGGGATACACACAAATAAATAGCTGTTAAAGGAAATGAAACCAATATAAATTATTATCTATCATGAAAATAGGTTCTTTCCTCAAAAACACAAGACCCACAACCAAAAAATTTATCGAAAAGAATTATACCACTTTCACCTGCTGAACGATTCAGCGCTGCAGATACTTCCTGTCTGACGGAGCGCTGTAACTCCAGTTGCATATCCATGCAAGCCTCCAACATCCTCTGCATGTGATTCATGCCTTGCTGAAGTCTTGCCATATCTGATCTCAAGTCATTGATTATCTCCCATTCCTACCCCAAAGACCAATCATTATCAATATCCAAAGCCTTGCTTGAGCACCGAATTTCAATACATATGCAGTATGACGGCATTTATAAATACAGACAAAGTTTACAATATTTTAATCTACACAAAGAATAGGCCTAAGAGCCTATATTGATTTTCGACCGAAATAAAAAAGAGCCTAGGTTAATATCTTAACAAACTTTCAATTGCTTTCTTGTTACAAAAAATACCTCTTTAGCAACTACCAATGATTTCAAATAAAAAGAAAAGCAATGTACTTTCATTTTTCATTAGACATTCAAGAGAAAACAAATTCCAATACGCCTACAGTGACCTTTTAAAAGCTAAGTTAAGAAAAGGAAACACATGGCCAATGTATGGACTCACAATTTCAGATCGATGCATACTATGACGAGACCATCCAGGCTGATGCAAGTCCTGGTGCCAAAGTGGTTGAGGTGGAGGAACTGGTGGAGATGGCAATACTGGAGAAGGCCTATTAATGGCATCATGTTGAACCCCATTTCGCTCATCCACCTGTTGTTCAGGATCCCTATCAGGTGAGGCAGGAATTGGCGTTGGCAAGTTTCTGTGCAAATCCCAGTCAATAGGTGCACGATTTTGCCTTTCCACATATGACTGGACTAACTGGTCCAGACTTTCACGGAAACCACTGCGAAGAAGATTGGAAACACTTCTCCTGAAAAAAGGTAAAAATGCATCAACTAAAACCTTGCTGCCTTCAAGAAACATAAGCCAGTAGATCAAATATCGAACTGAGGTTTGAATGACTGTCTATATAAAGACTTCAGTGAAACAAAAGAAAGAATTACCTGCTCAAAAGTTCTCTAAGCTCCATGCTATATACATTATCATCATCAGGTGGATGAAATCTATTGAATCTCCTAAAAGGAACACCACGTCGATTCCTTGGAGGACCAGCTGGTTCTTCCAACCAATTACCAGCAGGTTCCCTAGAATTAGCCTCATGCCAAACTCCCTGAGCTTCTCGTGGATGAGTATTTTCCCCTTCTACATTTATTGAAGAATCCTGCCGCCAATCACTAACAGCACTTCCATCTCTTAACTGATTCAATGGACCATAAGCTCTCCGTTGCCAATTTCCACGACCATCTTCAGTAACTTGTTCCTGCCAGTTCACTTCTTGATTACTAGTTTCTTGCCAACTTATACTCTCACTAGAGTTACTTTCAAAAGTTCCTGTTTGATCAGCCAACTGCTGCACATCAGTTTCGAGGCTCCTAATCTGCCCTTGTTCATAAGTTTCCTGCTGGGCATCTATTCCATTGTTTTCTTGGTTCACGTCACTTCTAGTTTCACTGATATTACTAATAGATGTGGCATCAGAATTGCTGCTAGCTTGACCACGAACAATATTTTCTAGTCTTGAACGAAACCCTTCTCTGAATTGTCAAAGAAAGAGCATCAACTAAGAATCATAACAGATGCAACTTGTGCATCAAAAATAATCTTCAAGACTATTACTTTTTTTCCCTTTGAACAAATGTATCATAAAGAGATACCAAAGATCCATTAAAATGTTGAAAATGAAACTTCTTGATATAAAATGAATTGAACTATAAAAAGACCAAAAGAAACACACCAAGTGGGCACACTAGGTATATATCTCAAGTATTGTTGAATTGCAAAACATAAATATGCAGATCTCACTGCCTTTTAAGGAAACTTACGGGGCATGAACCAATGTGCTACTGCATATAAGTTAAGGCTCAATGGATCAGGGTAAATAGAAATCATAGAGAAATGCTGTTATAATTACTCTCGAAATTATGGATGAAAAGGTATCTAAAAATGATATTTAGCTGATACTTGATAAGAATCAAAAGAAGTGAATTTACAAGCTCAAACAATAGAACCTCAGGCAAATTTCAACTTTCTGAAATAAAATATGTATCTCTGAGACACCAAATAGAGGCAACCTAAATTGGCAAAAGAGAAGGCGGGGAAATACTAACTAAACCAAATGATGCCAGATTCAAAAAAGAAAAGGGAGAAGAAATTAAATCCTAATTTTAAAAAGGAAAGAATGTTTTCAAGTCTTGAATGCACACCTTAAACCAGAGACTGTGTGACGTTGTCTTAACTGAACTAATTCATTTGCAGCCACAGAAGGAGGCCTCTCATCTTCTATAGTGCTTTCATTTCGGAGGAATCTACCTCTGAGTAATGACTGGAAAGGTAGTTATGCATCAATAGCCAAGTTACAACAAGCTGAAGCGGAAGTTTGAGATTGTATAATTTAAAAATAAATAAATAAAAAAGGCTAAGCCTGTCTTTCACTGCAGTCACATGAGTTAATATGTTTTTACAGAGAAATTAATGACAAAAATGAACAAAATGTGAGAGTGAAACCAAAATAGTAATTATGTTCGCACGATGATGAAAGTAGATCTATACTAAATTCTATTCTATATTCGAAGAATCAAAAGAATTAATAAATATAAAAGAAATTATCAGAAATGGTAATTTCAGTAGATGTGAACATCAGAATATATGCAGCAATATATTATAGAGATTCACACATAATGCTAGAATCTCAATCAAATTTAAGAAGCTGAATGCAACTAAGAATCAGACACTCTAGGCAATTGATCTGTGATGATCCACGTAATATTTTTACACCTCAACATCCTTAAAGACGCTATTCATAGTGATTTCCAACCCAATATAGTTACACGGCCATTTGGCCCTTTCCGATTTATATAAGGTCAATTGATACACAGGGAAAGAGCACTGATCCATATTCTATCATATTTTTCAGCATCCTCTGTAAATACTAGAACCAATAATAATTTTTTAACAATATCAAAGGAGTGAGCAAGGAAAATATCAGAACCAAAAGCAAACATCAGCAGAATGTCCAGCATCAAGAAAATCAATGCATATTTCAAAACAGTTTCATAGATGGCCATCTGAAAAGAAAATCACTGCATATTGCAAGAGGCTCATACTATATTTTTGAATTCTTCTACGCCATGGTTCCAACCATTCACAGACATTACAAGGAAGTTAATTTCAATTCTCAGAAAAAATCCAACTGACCTGAATGCGGTTGCGGTGAGCAAAATCAGAAACAGCACGGTGCTCCAACAAACCCTGGAGCTCTCTTTGTCTTTCCCTTTCAACCCTCATGAGCAAATCAACCAGAGCTTGTCTTCCACGCAACCTCAACAAATCTCTGCGTACATGCTCTGGCTGGCCCTCATCATGATCACTTAACAATCCATCACGGACTCTCTCAACTCGAGAACCACTTTCAGTTACTTGACTATCCCTCCGGCTCCCACGAGAACCTCGCTGCTGACTTGTCATTTGCACCCACTCCCTGACAATTCTTACTCTTTCACGCTCTGTTTCACCAAGCCACTCTGCTCTGCGATTGTTGTTTCTCTGACTTGCATTAGATGAACGATCACTTATCCCACTTTCCATCCATCCCCGCACAATCTGTCTAACTCTCTCCCTTTCAACTTCACCAAGATCAGGAGATTGCTCCCTGCTAGACCCATTATGGTCACCATTTTCACGCTGTGACTGAATCTGATCATGTGACCAAGTCCCATAATCATTTTCACTTTCACTTGCATCCACCAAACTCCCCTGATTCTCACTTCCCCGACTATCTGACATGGTACTAGATCCATTGGCATTAGATTCGGCAATCCTTTGATGATGCAACCTTTCCCTCATTCTTTCACGTGCCCGATTAAGTAAGTGTTCATCCTCCAATTCACGCCACATCTGAAGAATTGTAGAAGCCTGAGTGCTGGGCCTCTCTACAGCCCCCTCCTGGCCAGAAGTTGGAGTCTGTGATCCCCTCAAAAAAGAGGAGTCCAACATCGAGACTGTGTGTAGTCCTGCAAGTGAAATCAACTCAGACTCCCGATTCCTCCTCTCAATTGTAGTTATCATCTCTTGGGCCTGGTGGGCAGCCCATCTGCTCAAAATCCGAGAGTGGCGCCGGCGTGCAGCTGATGACTCTGCTAAATCATCCACCTCAAGATCAGATCTTCTTCTCCTCCTAACTAGCTGGTCACCCTCATCATCCTCCCCATCCTGAGTTCGGGCAGAACTACATGAAGCAAAGGACATGCAATCATCCAAGTGGCCCCGCATAAAGTCCTCCAGCCCACGTTCAAACTCGGCATGGGCATCAGTGGATTCAGGCTTCTGTTGTAGCGGTTGAAAATCTGTCATCTTCACCCAAATATGTACCCTCACCACTACCCTCAAAACCCAATTTATATCCCTCTATCAATCCGCCGTTACAAATACACCATAAACCACCATTTCAGAAGCCTAAAATCTAAAAACACACGCACAAAGAAGAGGGTAGCTAAACCACCATTTTAATCTCTCGGAAACCGAAAAGGAAAAGAAAA
>JANTPZ010150424.1:0-14449 GCA_025593235.1 Vachellia pachyceras
TATAGATCCTCAAAATAGTGTTTGAGAGTATCATTACGATTATACTTCAGTATCTTCATAAAACATTTGAAGTTTAAAATTCTTCAAAGGGGAACTTCTAAATGTATGCATAGGATGAGAATGCTTAATTGTTATCATGCGTGTTGGGAGCTAGATCAGCTGAAAGAAAAATCAAATCCTTCAGTTTAATTTATCTGATGATAATGGAAAAGTAGTGTCCCAACATGAGAAATTGAAGTATGAGGAAGACCAGTTTGACTCGTACCAAACTGCTCTCGCGTGCCTCAATCTCAATATCAAACTCATGAAAAAGCGAAGTGTGGCATCATCTTTCTGGCATAAAATTAATGACACAGACTTTAAGAAGAGAAAGGCATAGAGGAATTTGGAGGCAACTGATCAAGTTTTAGTTCGAAACCCACTAAATTTTCAGTCCTGCAATCTGATATACCCTGATTACCACTCACTCCCCTGATTACACCATTTTAAAGCTGTTTGGTTCCCTTTGTTATGCTTGTACCTCAACGACAAGAGAACCACAATGACTTCATGAAAATGAGAAGTGAAATTGTGTATACATGAGACAGCTAGTTGAAAATTTAAATTGATTGTTCTTTACAGAATTGGATTAGGTTGAGAAAAGAAAAAAAAAGCCGGGGATGAATCTGATGTAAATGCAATACTCATTTGACATTTCATTGCAGAATTTCAAAGAGCAAATATACCGTCTCTCCAAATATTAAAAAAAAATTAGTTAGACGTTGAAGTTTGGGAATGAAACAGATTCATAGAGTGGTGGGGTAAAAGTAATGTCCATGAAACCTCTCATCAGCTGGTTGCCATAAAAGGATAGATAATGTAGAGAGGGTTGGTGATTAAGTTTTTTTTTTTTTTAAAAAAAAATCCGAACCGTTGGTGATATTAAAAAATCAGAAATCTTGTCACGTGTAAGAAAGCAAACTTTCTTTGAAGTTGCATAGGTAACAGGTCTAGTCAATGGCTTAAATAAATCACTGCACGCAAAGGAATCTCAGGCACCTTTTTTTTTAAAAAAAAATAAAAAACTCGTTCATATATTTTTTGTCTTCTCCCTCTGAAACCAATCTCTAGAGAGTTAGTTAATTAATTATGTCCACCTATCTTTTTGCGGTTACCCAAAAGAGGTCTTTGGATTGGGACATCTTATTTATTACTATTACTACTATTATTATTATTTTGTCAAAGGATTGAGACATTTTAATTATTGGGGAATTAGTATAAGTGAATCATCATGGGACATTTGTTGACATTTATTAATTCGTGAGATTAATTAATTCCCATGCGCTTTACTTTTCTGTCTCTTACGCACGTCAAGCTTCCCAACGAGGAAGAATCAGTTTTCGTCAATCCAAGGGGATGATGTCTTGATGATATTGACTATCTTGCATTTAACTATTACAGCGTATGACAAAAAAATGTATGTGTAAGAGAAAACAAGTCAATATTATAAAGTTAAACATTATCTTAATATAATAATTAAACGTAATCTTATAAGTTACACATCCAGTACAATGGCCTCCAAACGCATAGGCTTCTCTAGAAGTAAAAACCTCTATTTTCAAGTCTCAAAGATAGAAAAGGATACTCATGTCCCAATAAAAAAAATAAAAAGGCAAACACACCGTGGAAAATCACAATCCTGGAACAGTACTATACAGCTTAAACGTTGGAGGCGTATATATTACCTTTTTCCTCTTTCTCCTATTCTTTCTAGAAGCAAATGACATGGATCCAGACTCTTATGTAGTTCCGAGGTCACTGTGATATGTAGTAGAATCATTGTTGTTTTCTGGAATTGCTGCCAGTTTGTTCTTCAAATATGAAACAACACACATGGCCCAGATGAAGAGCACAAAGACTGGAGTGTCATGAGTAGAGATGATTGAAAGAAACTAATACTGAGCAAGCTAAAGAGCCTGATATGAGGTCGCCTGTACATCTATAGATGCATCTACTTACGAAAAATATCCAGGTCCTTGCCGAGTTTTCCTCCAATGGTGATGAATTTGGGAAGAGCCTCTCCAGGAAAAAAGTAAACTCTTGGATCAAATCACCAAAAATTTCATGTCGAGGAATGGATCTGCATATTTAGCATATCAATAAAATTAATCAGCAGTGATATTATTGGAGGCGTAGTGAGAAGAGACACACATACACACAGACCTTAAGAGATGTGCATTCATGGATGGAAACTGAAAAGAAGGCATTATCTCAAGTATGGCGGGGGCATAGATAATGATGATTATCACTGCTGGTAATAAGGTAAAAGGCCAGCTGAAAATTGCAGAGCTTGCCTCAAACAGTGATGAATCTGGTAAGAGCACTCCAACGATAGTAAATAGGATTGAGATTAAAACCCGAAGCGCTGTGTATTGACGATCAAATCTGCGTACGTAGCATCAAATTAGCTAAAAAATTTCTTCGTTAGTAACGCGCGCGCGCGCACACACACACAACAGAGAAGCCTCAGGGGAAACCAGAGAGAAGACTAATCAATTTCTTCTGCTCACCACATGTCATGGTGTGGTTTCACTCGCCCTCAGGCGGTATCAAAAATTCAAAAGCCAGCGGGTTAAGGAAAAACTTCTACAGTTACCACTATACACCGAGAGTTAAAGAAAACATCTTCCATTGGAAAGAAAATCTACAAACTACTGATTGTCAAGTACAGAAAAGCCAAATATATGAGAAACCTCATTTTCACAATCAAGAGTCCCTAGCCAACACGACTCACTCCCCCAACTGAGAAGACGAAGACGAAGAAGGCTCTGTGGTTTGAGGTGGGGAACAGGGGAGGATGCTTCAATGGAAGGTGGACTGGTTTTGATTTTTGAGTGAGGTAGGCAGTCAGCGTCTATTTAAGGAGCTAATGACGACCCCTGGCCATGCCATACTCTTCATTAAAAAATACTATGAACGGTAATTGACCCTGGTAGTGGGGTCCGAGTGTCCTAAAATTGAGAATTTCAATGGCCAAGTGGGTGGACGATCCGGCAATCCCTTCACGTGGTCAGCCCTTTTTTTTATTTATGGTATTGGGTACTTTTCTAATGAGCCGGCAAATCTTATATCCTCTCTAAATTTATGATTTATCACTACATTTTACTCCATAAGAAAGCTCTCGCATCCCCAATAACATCTCTGGAAGAGTGGTTAATGTTGCATCATTAGCATCAATAAGAAGTTAACTCTTGGATTAAATCACCAACAATTTCATGTCAAGGAATGAATCAGCAATCCATAGGTGGATGCTATTATCGCACAAAACATAAGCAAGGATGAGTGAGTTTGGGAGAATGAGGGAGTGGATCATGGGAAAATGGAGAGAAAAATTTTGGGACATATATAGTTTCATTAAGTAAGGATGCAATTGATCAAATAAGAGAAATAATAATTGGCCAATGGGAGAAGGAATAAACGGTCGATGAAATTGTGAAAACGCAGAATAGAAAAATAAGTTGGTAACCATGTAATGTTTGCCACAAATATTATAATAAAACTTTGAAGATTTACTTGACAAACAGACTGTTAGCAGTCTTACATCCACTTCAAAAATTAACCGAATTAATTTAATACAGTTACAATCTAGGTCGTATTAACTTTGAGGAACCGAAAAAATAAATGAAATCCTAAAAAATAAATGCAAGCAATCTAAATTAAAATTAATTTGAGGAATTTTTAATTAAATATTATGAATTAACCTGACATTAAAATACTTCTTTTTTATATTTTTATATGAAAATGATTAAAATGAATTATGGTAAAAAATAGAAATGAAACACATGAATAAACAGTAATACCCCGTTTGGTACATGGAAATGTTTTTGTTGGAAATGGAAGTGGAAGTGGAAGTGGAACTGGAAGTGTGTTTTAAAAGCTGTTTGGTAGGATGGAAGAGTGAGATATAATTTTTAATTAAAATATGTGTATCTAGTGTGAAATTACCAAAATGCCCTTTTACCCAAAAATTCCATCCTTCGATTGTGAACAACGGAGCCGGAGAAAAACATATTTGAAGACGGAGCCAACGACAGAGAGAACTTCAGCCTTCGACCTTCGACAGAGATGGAGCCTTCGATGGAGACGGAGCCTAGGACGGAGATGGAGGATTGATGCCTGCTTCATGCTCACAGATTTGAAGTGGACGGAGAAGAACATTGAGAGCTAAAAACTGGGACATCGTCCTCGCCGTCGCCACCGTCACTGTCCTCGCCGTTGTCGCCTTCACCCTTCTCGCCACTGTCACATTGCCGTCACCATCCTTGCGCTGGGCAGGGAAGCCGTCGGAGTTCACGCAGGAAGAGGGAGAAGGTGAAGGTAGGGCAAAGTTGTAAATTGATAAAATGTTGAACGATATAATGAGGAATAAAATTCACTTCCATGGTACTGGTGTGAGTTCCATGGAGTAGAGCTGAGAACCCACTTCTCACCTTTTGCTGGAAATGTGGGTTCCATGGAACTTGGTTCCATGATAACAAACAGCCCAAAATTCAATTCCAAGCCCAATTCCAATTCCAGATATTCAATTCCTCACGCAGCATAATAGTGATAAATCCTCCAACTCAACAATGCAAATAATCCTCACTTTATTAAATACGGGAGTTAAAACAATAAATTAAGAATTACAATTAAATTTTAATCTAACAACCGAATCATATCGAATTATCACAAAATATTTTCTAAAATTTCAACTTACTAACTACAACCAGAAATTAACTATATATATGTAGATAGGCTTGATCTGGATTTATTGGGAAATAGTTCAGTGGAAGTCTGCTATTCATAGAAGCTTTCATTGGTGCCGTTTGACAAATTGCCATAAGCACTTATAACCACATTCAACAGTATTTTTCCACAAAACGAAACAATCTCTTTCACATATTTATTTCGATTTGTGTGAAAGTACCCTTAAGTACTTTCCACCGCGTTGTCAAACGGACCTATTATCTCTTCAAGAATGAAAGATTTGAAGAGCGAGCGGGCACATTCATCATTTGGCGATTTCTTTCACCGAATATCCTATCTTCACTTATTTAATGTGTCATTAAATATCCGGAATCAATGTGTTTACCAGGTTATCCTGTCTTGACTCATTTAATGTGTCTTCATTAAATTAAGTAACATCCGTAATCAATGTGTTTACCAGGATATCCTATCTTAACTTATTTATTGTGTCATTAAACTAAGAAACAGCCGTAATCAATGGGTTTGCTAGGACATCCTATCTCCACTTATTTATGTGTCATTAAATTCAGGTAGGATATCTTATTTATATCCATTCGTCCACAATAAACAAGTAGCGTGTGCCATTTAATGTGCCATTAAATTATACCAGAATCCTATAATTTAATATGTGTGTGACATGTTAATGGAAAGGGCTACGTTAAATTGGCTTGCATTGGAAACATCATTTTCAACCGCGGCCAGGCTTGTTATATTACATTATTTAATGAGGGCTTTCACAATCACAGATACTATTTGTCTGTCGTTAGGTAAAAAAAAAATTATTTAATGAGCGCTTCACATTCACAGATTAGTTGGCAAAAAAAAAAAAAAAGTGTCTGCGTTAGGTAAGAAGTGATAAAAAAAAAGAAGGCATTTTATGTCTTTGTAATTCAGTTTCCTACAAGCTAAACAATCTTAAAATACATAAAAAAAAATCTTTAAGTTTCTCCCTCACGTGTGTTGAAGCTATATCCGCTGTTTTCACTTTTTATGATCCATCATTCCATCTCTTTCTAATTAGTTTTTTTTTGAAATTTTTTTTATCCTTTAACTTTTAACCCACTTATAATCTTTTCATTATAACTCATATGATATATTCCTTAGACTTTTGACCCACTGCTTCCACTTTTTGTGATCCATCCCGCCCCATAATTCCATCTCTTTCTAGTTAGCTTTTTCTTTGGAAAAAATAATCTTTTGTTCCTTTAACTTTTAACTCACTTATGATCCAGTCTTTCAACTATAACTTAGTGTGACATAGTCCTTAGATTTTTAACTCTCTTATGACTAACTCCCTAGTTTTTTATATTTTTGATATTACTATCCTTCTCTTCTAAAACTCATCATGATTTTTCCTAGGTGGCAAGGATGAGTAATAAAGGCTTGTTTGGAAGCTATTTTGAAAATAACTTTTACAGATTTCAAGGTAAAACCTAGGTTTTAGAGAATAGATTTTAGAAAATAGCTTTTACAAATTCCGAGGTAAAACCTAGTTTTTGAAAAGTGATTTATGTTTGGGAATTTATTAGCTTTTACGGATCCCGAGGAAAAAAAATGGGTGGGAAAGAGGAAAGAGAAAGAATGAAAAGTAGGAAAGAGAAAAGAAAATGATAATAATATAAAAATATTAAAAATAAGGGAGTAAGTCATAAGTGAGTTAAAAATCCAAGGATTGAGTCATACAGAGTTATAGTTGACGGACTGAGTTATAAATAAGTTAAAAGTTAAAGGATAAAAAAATTAATTTTTTCAAAAAAGATTGAATTTCTCTCTCATACGGTTATTATTATTTATAATTAAAATTTGAATATTTGTTCTTGGTGTTTTTCCAATCGTCCTCTGCTATTCTTCTGCACAATATAATCTTTAGATATCAAGCAAATTTACCCTCATCACAGGCTTACTAAATTTAAATGTGTAAATTGAACGTAACAAATTTTGTAGATCACACAGATTTTTCCGTTAGTAATTTTATATAACATTTATAATCTACCAAATATCTATTTTATAGTAGCAATTTTGTTACATTGAATTTAGACACACACGCAACACAATGAAAATATACAAATATTTATACAAATCCACTCTCGCTTTGCACAATTGCCTTCAATCTTCATTGTGTTTTTTGTCTAAAAGGGAGAACTTGTCAGTTTTTTTAAGAAATTCAAATTCAAATGCTATTAAAAAAATTAAAAATTAAATATATAATTATCTAACCTGTCAGATCAAACACCATTTTCTTTCTTTATTTTATATTTTATACCCATTACCATACTGATCAGATCTACACCATCTATATTTGATGAGACATTGGGTGCTCAACAATGTTGATGAGCTTCAATTGCAAATCTGAACAGGAGAGTTGATCAAGCAGTATAAATTTAAACCTTTTTTGTTGTATTATAATAATATTGTGTATTTGTGTGTGCGTGCAGTTCTTTTTTAAGCTAAAAATGATATTAATTTGATGTTTTACTGGAAACATGGATATCTATAAATAATTTTTTATGCAATCAGTTGATATATTCTTTTTTGGTTATTTTGCTAATTTACGACATGCATATTTATATAATGGTCTTCGTTATAAACCTTGCATCTGACTTGTTTGATGCAAACTTTATAATCTAGTTTTATTTATATTTATACTATTTGCACATATATAATATTTATGTTCGCGCTCCGTGATACCCCCTTATAAAAGTTAATTGATTTTTTAGAAAAAATTAAAAAAATCTAATTAAATACGTTAATTTAAAGTATTTACGTTTATCAATTTTCTTCAAACTAATTTGTTAGATCAATAAACTGATTTATAATTAAATAATACATATATAATCCAATTTTCACCCCTCCTGAGACTTCATTATATGTGTTATTCATCTGAGTAATATGGACTGTTTCATACAGTTCCTCAAAACGACAGTGATTCAAACAAGTGCCTAAGATTGTTAAGTCCCGTGGCACGCATTACTTTACCTGAATATTACTAATTCGGATTTTCTAACAGATTATATGGTTTCAATTGTACTTTCTTCTGGAAAAAAAAACGTTTGTTTTATATGATGTAAAGCAAGGTTATGAATTTTTGATTTGTCGTGTTCTTGTTGTGGATCTCGGCTAAAAGAAAGTTTCCCATTTGAAAAGTCACATTACATGCGTATATTTCAAAACTCATTTCCAATTCCAAAAATAAAATTAAAAAAAACAAATGGCTAGATGAGTGTTACGTTATCTTAACTCTATCAAATGAAAACATAATTTTATCAAAAAAAAAAAAAATGAAAACATAGGAATGCTACGTTAAATTCTATCAAATGAGTCATTTGAAAAAATTTACAATCGATTTTTTTATATAAAAATTTTAGGAAAGGGGTTGGGCTCACTTACGATTTAAGGGTAAGGTACCTAATTTATGATCCACTGGAGCCTGTCCCTGCGGACACTGGAGCAAGTCAAGTAAGCCCTTTAGTTCTAGTCACACAAGTAGGTAGCGCCGCGAATGGAGCTAAAATAAAGTGACACTTTCTAGAATTGAACCCTCTCCCTTTATGTGAGAGTACTAATCCAATCCTGTAAATTCCCGGATTTGGTTTTGAGAGACATGACCTCTTAATTTGGGAAAAAACCGAAAACTCGGCCGGACCTCTACATTTCATTTTTCTGCGTTCGTGTTTTCCAGCCCAAGCCCAAGCCCATCTTTGTATGACGGGCCTAACCTGCCTCCACCAAGTCAAAATGTAAAGTTGCAATCTCTCCCCCAATTATTCTATTTCATCTGAAGGTTCCACGAAGCTTCCTTAGTCAGAAGGTTCCAAGAAGCTTCATTTCGCGTTGCCCAAAAAGGGTAAAGGTCAACCTGACTTGTGCAATCTCCTGGTGGATACATAAAACATCGACGGTTCCTTCTAAAAAAAAAAATTCATTTAATGATACTTTGACTAAAAATGAAGACAAAATTATTAATTTTAATTATACTATATGAATTATTTAATTTATACTTAAAATTTTTAAATTAATTTATTCCACAAAATTTATAAATACATTAAGTCAAAATTTGAAATAATGACTGCTAAAATTAAATTAATTTTTTATTATGATAATTAGTGAATTAGTGAATAAAATTTATTTTAACATGAATTTTAATTAAACATATATTTTAATAATTTTTTTAAAATAGAAAAGGTATTTTTGTAATTAAATTAAAAAGATAAATGGTGTTTTCGCATTTTTCTCTTAATTAATTCATTATCATTTTATTTATAAATTAAATTTTTTGATAAATATTTATAATTTAAATGTTTATACGCTTTCATCTGTGGAAATATTTTCTCACAGAAAATTAATTACAAGAATGAAAAATTATAAATAGGTCCAAGAAGACACCATAAAACAGTCAATCACCATGACGGCCCTTCGGACCAAAATGAAGATCCCATAAACTGACTGAGTATTTGAAGTTGCAGAGAAGGACAAGGTAAAAGGAAAAGAAGCAAAACACAACTTATCAGATTCTCCCATATTTTCATATTCCTACATCTCAAATATAAAGCTTGCCTTCTTTTGCATCAATGGCTAATCTCCTGACGTATGTATGCATATAATTTAATTGGAGAGATATTAATTTCTTAACATTTTAATTTTGACGTGTCATATGTTATTTTTGTTTTATTAAGATTACTGTTTTGGTTTTGTTACGATATCTCGGTTTTTTATAATTCATTTATTTATTTTTGGTAATAATGATCAGTTTTATCCAATTAGCTGTTACGACCATTTTCTGTTTTCTTCCAATTTAAATTTAATTTTTAATTGTTATCTTCTATTTTAATGCATCGTGAATAATCAGTCAATCAGCAAGTGAATAATTACACTAAATATTAGGATTTTAAAAAATAATTGATGTGAAGTATCGGATTTTGAAATTAACTGATTTTGAAATTAACTGATTTGATGAATTCATAGCATTTTAGAAGTTCAATAAAAATTTGGAGGAATTTGATTTGAGGTGCAAAATAGGGTATAAGACTTGCCTAATTTTGTATTCCCCTTGCATGATTCATGAAGTTGACCGGTTTCGTGACTACCAAGTAGCGATGTAATTGATCAATGAAAACGCGACCCACAGTTAATGAAACAGTGGACGGAGATTTTCCAGCCGTCAACTTTTGACCTTTAGCCATTGGCCATTCCATTCCATTCCATTCAGTATAGTCTATTTTATTGTATTTTCTGAATCCATGCGAGTGGCCGGTACGTACTTCACTTGGAGTTCGGAAGCTTCAGGACGGTTTTGTGGAGGCAGGGGCAAGCATGTAAGATTATGGTTTTACGTGTGTGTGATTTATATTAATTGTTATATTATGGGGGCTTCCTTAATTATCGCACTCCAATTGCTTTCTAAGGACTGAAATTGGAATTTTAAGGTCTGAGGGATGCGGAAATATGATCTGGCCATGCAAAAAATAAACAACATTTACTAGTGAATTCATTGACACACACATCAAAGGTGCGACCAAGGACACTACTACAAAAAGTACTTTTTACGCCCTATTTTTAACCTAATTGAAACCTTTTGTCGGGGGTGTATATGTGAGAGGAGTAGAAAGGTAGGGCTTACGGCGTCCTATATTATAAAAGGCGATATAGGTAACCTTACGGCGCCCAATCTTAAAATAATAGGGCGCCGTAAAGTATTTTTTTTTTTAAAAAAAAGTTGACTCTCAAGCCAATCGTCTTCGGCTCCCTCAAATTCCATCCATGGCGGATCCATCAGCTTTAATGTATTTGGTAATGAGATGCACATGGATATGAAATTGATGTAAAAGCTGAAGTTAAAGAGAAAATCGGAAGACAGAAGCGGAAAAAGAATAAATAAAAGAGAATATGCAGAAGCTGATAGTTCAGGGTATCAACAGAACACCTATTCAGCCGTGAATCACGCGAAGGTGGTGACTCGTCGATGATTCCAGGAGTGATATCAGAGCATTCCGTGGAGGAGCCTTCGGATGCCCGAGACAAGCCAGATCCAGTACCTTTAGCTGGAGATTTCGAGTTTCGGCTTGAAGATCCAATCACCATGCTCCTGGCTGATGAGCTTTTCTCCGAAGGGAAGCTCGTTCCGTTTCAACTCTCGGCAGTTAAACCTTCTTCCACGAACGAGTCGACTTTGGCGGAGGCGAGGTCGCCGGAAGTAGCCAACGTTGGTCGCGTTGCTGATATTTCCGGTTAGGACCCTTACCTGTTCTCGTCGAAGGCTCCAAGGTGTTCGAGTCGTTGGAAGGAGCTCCTGGGGCTAAAGAAGTTGTATCAAAATTCTAATGCTGTCAAGAGTGAGATGCAGAAAGCAAAGACGTGTGCGCTTGGACGAGAGCGAAGATGAGCACAGACGATCGAAGATGGGAGCAAGCAGGATTGGAAGCGAAGCAGGGACGGAGCAGATGTGTGCGCGTGTGATTTTGAATGGCGCCCTACATTGATGTAGGGTGCCAAAGGCACCCTTTTGCACCTTACATTGCCGTATGACGCCAAAAGGCACCATTTTGGCACCCTACATTAATATAAGGTGTCAAAAAGTGCCTTTTGACGCCCTATATTTAATATAGGGCTCCAAAAGTCAGCTTTTATGCTCGCTATATTCAATATAGGGCGCATAAAGGCCCATCTCCTTTCTTATAATTTCAAAAATGCTACCGTCTTCATTTTTTACTCCCCTTTTTTTAAAAAGGAAGCAAATTTCAGTAGTAAAAACTATACTCTGTAGTAGTGGAAGTTGCAAATCCAGATGTGACAAAGGGAGAGATGTTGGAAAAAAATGAAAGAAAAGCTGATGAGATTGGAAAATGAAAGGTAAAAAAGGTTGGAAGTGTGTTAACGTAAAGTGATGGTCTCACAAGCTACAAATAAAATAGAGGAAACCACCTACCGCAAGGCATTTTACAGCATTGAATCACCATCCTTCTCTATTTGAATTTGTTGATGTGGTTCCCCATTCAGTCCTACTTTTGATGTGAACCTGAACCTTGGGCATCGAGAATAAACCTTCCTTTCCTACACCCATACCTCCTTTCTTCCTCCATTCTTTAGCCTGCAAAAAAGATTAGTGTGGACTATTATTACGAGATCTACGGAAAATTAATAATCCCATATTCCACATGAAAGAATAATAATAATAATAATCTGCAGTTACATTTAATTTTTCTATAGTTCATTTCCTTGCATATATTTTAAAAAAATCCCCAGCCCAAAGTGAAGGGGACACACTTTTACACGCATTTCCCTACAATTCACTAGTAAATGTTGTTTTTTTTTTGCATGGCCAAATCATATTTCCGCATCCCTCAGACCTTAAAATTCCAATTTCAGTCCTTAGAAAGCAATTGGAGTTTGATAATTAAGGAAAGCCCCATAATATAACAATTAATATAAAATCACACACACGTGAAACAATGATCTTACATGCTTGCCTCCACAACACCGTACTGAAGATTCTGAACTCCAAGGCCCCGTTTGGTTCAGTGAAAATTGGGCGATGGAATAGGAAAATCAAAATTTTTCAGTGGCGGCGGCTGTTTGGTTGAACGCTTGAAATGGAAAATCGATTCCGGCGGCGACCAATTTTTCTTCGTAGGCCGAAACCTCTCTTCCCACCTAAAATGGTGGGAAGCCAAATTCCATCGCGCGATGAAAGATGTGAAAAGACGAAGTTGCCCTCATATGCCATTATGAAACAAACTGAGGAGCAACCATTGCCGGTGAGGGAGAAAAGAGGAGAAAATAGGAACAAAGAGTAATCGCGATTTTCCATGGCTTGTTGGGGGGGGAGATATATATATATGTATATAATTATATTATATAAACCTTTGAGCACCTTCACTGGAGAACGAAACAAGCAAACGTCGCCGGAGAACAGAACAAACAAACATCGGAGAAGACGAGCACGCCACCGGAGCCTTGAAAACTGAAGCTTATCTCAAAGCTCCATTCGGATACAGTGAAAATGAGTATCTCATTCGAATGAGGCTTAGGCTCATTCGAATGTGAGCCTTGAAAACTGAAGGGTCATCTCGAAGCTCCATTCGGATACGGTAAAGATGAGCATCTCATTAGAATGAGGCATACCCTCATTCGAATGAGAGCCTTGAAGACTAAAGGGTCATCTCGAAGCTTCATTCGGATACGGTGAAGATGAGCATCTCATTTGAATGAGGCGTACGCTCATTCGAATGAGAGCCTTGAAAACTGAAGGGTCATCTCGAAGCTCCATTCGGATACGATGAAGATGAGTATCTCATTCGAATGAGGCGTACGCTCATTCGAATGAGAGCCTTGAAAACTGAAGGTCATCTCGAAGCTCCATTCGGATACGGTGAAGATGAACATCTCATTAGAATGAGGTGTACGCTTATTCGAATGAGAGCCTTGAAAACTGAAGAGTCATCTCGAAGCTCCATTAGGATACGGTGAAGATGAGCATCTCATTCGAATGAGGTGTACGCTCATTCGAATGAGAGCCTTGAAAACTGAAGAGTCATCTCGAAGCTCCATTCGCATATGGTGAAGATGAACATCTCATTTGAATGAGGCGTACGCTCATTCGAATGAGAGCCTTGAAAACTGAAGGTTATCTCGAAGCTTCATTCAGAAACGGTGAAGATGAGCATCTCATTCGAATGAGGCGTACGCTCATTCGAATGAGACCCTTGAAAACTGAAGGGTCATCTTGAAGCTCCATTCGGATACGGTGAAGATGAGCATTTCATTCGAATGAGGCTTATGACCATTCGAATGGGTAGTAAAAAAATGTACTGGTCCCGTTACAACCGCGTTTACAGTTCAAAAATTTAAATTTTCCTTCAAAAATACTATATTTATAATTAAGGGTAATATCGTCATTTCATACAATTTTCCTACTCTTTTTTCTCCAATTTTAACCCAACCAAACAAAAATTTTCCCATCAAACTGTTTTCCTTTCCAGTGGCAACCAAACAACACACCCTAGAAAATTTTCCATTCCATTCCATTCCATTAAATTCCTTCTGATTCAGCGAACCAAACAGGGCCCAAGTGAAGTACGTACCGGCCACCCGCATTGATTCAGAAAATACAATAAAATAATAAAGTGTAGTTTGCATTGATTCAGCTAATAATTGGCTTGTTTGCTTTCTTTTGTTTTTTTTTTATCTCTAAAGGTGTGGTCTTAACAAAAACAACCTATATATGCATTAAAAGCTTGATATAAAATTTTAGGCAAATTGGCCACAAGTCTTGATTGATTGAAGTGAAAGCCATATGCTGCACTATTGGAACATTAATAAAAGGTGATTGTGTAACACCCAACTTTCAAACACCATTTTAGCACTCTCATGAAAAAGGTTTTAAAGTCAATTCTTTCACATACTAACTATAGTTAAAAAAAAAAAAAGACGAAGAACAACAATCGAAAAGTCTATTATGATTAATTAGAAATGAACATGCAATTTACGGCGTTTATAACACAGTAGTATATATAGTTAAGACGCCTTTAACCTGGTAGAAAATAATTAGTCTAAGTGATGTCATTTCAAAAAATGGACTAGTCAAATTGAAGTTTTAAAGTAGTTTAACTATAAGCTCACTATAACAGTACAACAGACACGATATCCCAGTTCAAACATATCATTATCTTAAGGCCAATTCTGTAATTCC
>JANTPZ010150425.1:0-11776 GCA_025593235.1 Vachellia pachyceras
AGTTCTTGCTCGATCTGGTTTATCATGGCTTCAGTGGGATCTTCCTATTGGTGCTACAGATGCAATCAGCTTGTTAGGGTTCGAATTGGGGCTGAAGAGGCCTTGCTTTGCCCTGATTGTGGGTCTGGCTTTATAGAAGAAATCAGGACTCGTACTCACTCTCCTTTCCATCGATTCCCTTCACCATCAATGTACGTCGATGACGAGTCTATCTCCGAGCAGGGGGCCAGCCCAAGAGTCCGCCGTGGCCCAAGAAACGCCGGCGATCGATCCCCTTTTAACCCCGTTATCGTCCTCAGCGGACCGGCCGATGGCGGTGGCGGTGTAAATGAAGGGGTTGGTATTGAAAGAGGGAACTTTGAGCTTTATTACAACGAAGGTACAGGTTCGGGTCTTCGGCCGCTTCCTGCAAGTGTCACAGAGTTCTTGATGGGTGCTGGATTTGATCATCTTCTTGACCAGTTGACTCATGTAGAAGTCACGGGAATCGGACGATTACATCAAACTCCGGCATCGAAATCTGCAATCGAATCGATGCCCACAGTAAAGATTGTTGCCACACATGTTTCGGCGGAATCTCATTGTGCAGTTTGTAAGGAACTCTTCGAGCTTGACTCGGATGCTCGTGAAATGCCTTGTAAGCACATTTATCATCCTGATTGTATCCTTCCATGGCTTTCAATTCGTAATTCCTGTCCAGTTTGTCGTCATGAGTTACCCACGGAGATGCGTGGGAGTAGCAGTGGCAGAAACTCCCCCGTGTCTGACGGTGGAAGGGATGATCATACCTTGGGATTAACTATATGGAGACTACCTGGCGGTGGGTTTGCTGTAGGAAGGTTCACCGGTGGAAGAAGAGCCGCCGAACGTGAACTTCCTGTTGTATATACAGAAATGGATGGTGGATTCAATAGTGTGGGAGTTCCACGGAGGATATCTTGGGAAACGAGTGTGAGGAGATCAAGGGAGTCTCGGGGAGTAGGAAATGCTTTCCGAAACTTCTTCTCACACTTTGGGTGGCTTAGGACTTCCTTCTCTCGTTCTTCCCGAACTGATTCAAACTTGAGCCGAAGAACTCGATCTAATACATTATTATCTAGATTCTCAAGAAGGCGCAACTAGTCCTGGTTTATGGATAATACAGATGGTGAAACTTCATATTCTATTTTTCCCCTTGGGGTGGCAATATAATTACCTTTTTATTTCACTTTTGTATAATTTATGACTATAACTCTATATTTCCCCTGTTCAGTAAGGAGGTAACTTCAAATTGTATGACTCACATTGAATTGAGGATGCGCCTTTAAATTGTATGACTCATACAAGATAAAAAGCTCTGGAGTGTGGAGTTACTGCATTTGAAGTTGGGAAGGATAGAATTTTGGGATTTGTACGTGGTGATGTTTTGTTAGAATGGAAGAAAGTAGTGCAATTATGGTGGGCCTTAGAGTTATGAAATTCGAAGTAGTAGTGAAGTTTAAGGGGAACCTAAGTTGAAGTAAGGCATCAGAAGGGACCCTTGCTTATTGATGATTACGGTGGGTGCCTTAAGCCAGTTGCATGCCTTTGCCAGATTTGGCTGCCTTTATTTTGGAATCCATGTGCATCACCTTTGCAGCCACAGTGAGATCTTGATTTTTGTGTTTTTTGTGATCATTTTTCAGATGATACAGTTGAAGGTGCTGAAAATGAAGTTCTAAATTTATTTTAAGATGATCACTCCCATTGCTTCTAATTGTTAGAGTTTTATTCTGTTCAGCCAAGTTGTGTGGAGCGTTATTTTCATCAAGCTGAGTCAGACTGAAAGTAAATGGTTTTAGAGAAAGGAGTTTTTTTTGGGGGGCGGGGGCACTAAATTGTTTGATCTATATCAATTTTGCGGAAAAATCCAACCAGTTTATTTTAACAGAGTTTGAAGTTGTGAATCAATATTATAACAATAGCTGATTAGAACAAAAAAAAATTAACATGATATGGATGCGTGACATGTTTCTGATGGGTATTTCAGGCTGCCTCATGTCATCTATGTGGCTTATTATCATGCTTCGTCTGGAACATTTACTATTTTTTTATGAAGTTTAGACTTTAGCAGTTAATTTGTGTGATAGTTGTATATTGCAATGTAGAGATTATAAATTTAGTTATTCATACCGTCCTCTTTGCACTTTCTTTTAATTGGCAAGCCTCCTGTCTCTTTGTCATGACCATATATGCTTCTTCTAGGTTGATGCAAGTTGATATTGCACATCTTGTGCTTTACTTTTCCAGCATCAGTCTCTTTCTAACTTCTTTATCCACGTGATTGGTATGTGTAGATAAAAGTTTTCAAGTCCTTTACACGCTCATACTCTCGTCACACTCCAGAATGGGACAATTGCATGTTTAACTAGCACATGGCTATGAAGGGGCATGATCTCTGCTTGCACTGTGCTTTCCATTTCTTAGCTTGGTAGATTATAATACATCGATGATATGATTGAATGCATAGAGTTAGATTGCCTTGATTGTCAATTTTGGATATTCTGTTCCTTGGTTGACGGTTCTTCATAATCGTGAGTGATTTTATTTGTGACTCTTGCAAAAGTTATCATTGTAGCCTCTTCCCATCGAGATGAACCATGATAATAAGCCATATAGATGACATGAGGCAACCCTGAAATACTCATCAGAAACTAATAACTTATTTGAGAGATATTATTGGGTCAGTATTGGAAATTCGATGTATCAACAGTACTCTTTTCTCATTCTTTACTTGTCATTGAGCATAAAATATAGATGATACGGGGCTGTTCCCTTGTTTGCGTTTGCTCTCATCCTCTTGGTTGTGGATGTAAAACAGTGATGTGATGAGCATCTGTGTGTGTGTGTGTGTGTGTGTGTGTGTGTGTGTGAATAGGATAGGAGCTGGCTTGGGCATGACTGTTCTCTGGTTGTCGCAGGTTGCATAATTTTATTAGTATTGGCCAAATTAGATGCATTGTGGTTTTTTAATTTAAATTTTGTTTGTAGCAACTGTGAAGCGCCCAATTGTTCATTTCAATTAACTTAATTTACTTTCAATAAAACTCTACTCACAGTAAAATGAGTTGCCCGTAGCTTTGAACTTATCAATAAATTGAGGCATGATTTTAGTGTAACGACTGAGAAGCAAAAATTGGTAGACTGGATGAGAGTTAGGGGAAAACTTTTTAGCACCTCAAACGCACGTTTAACAGTGTTTTTTTCGTTAAATGAGATAATCTCCTTCACATATTTACCTTGTAAATAATAAAAAATTTTCTTCACTGCTTTTTCAAATGGACCTTTACCGGTTAAAATAATTTGGGTTTAACGCTGTTGCTGAATGCCGAGGCAGAGATGCAATAAGATTAATGACGATTGAGGGCAGTGGCGTGAATTCCATGGAACTGGACTAATTCCTTAAGTTTAGCCATCCATGGAATCCAATTCAGGCCTTTTTTTTTTCTTTCTGGAATTAGATTGCCTGGGAATCACAAGCCGGGACTGAGTCTGACAAGCTCCCCCAAGTCCAGAATACATTTCCAATTCTGATTCCCTATTGGGATTCTAAGCTATTCCAAACACCGCCTTAAATGATTAGGTGAAGGATCAAATATGTCTGATATGTTGATATTTGTAAATTTTACTACTGCAACTTCATTTTGTTTGATTCATGGAGTGACCAGCAAGTGTTTAGGGTGAGCCTAAACTAATCTGGATTGAAGGATTTATTAAGATTTAACACTATTGCATTGCATCATGAGAGTTGGAGCTTAAAACCTCTGTTAAACCCTTATCTGTTGAATCCAAGTGATCGGGGTTGAGATGAGTTGAACCAATTGTGTCACATTTGCATAAGTTGAACAAAATTCATCCCATATATTTAATTGATTTGTATGAAATCATTAATTCTCGAACACATATATAAATGGCCAAGAATGACTCGTTCTTGGAGCAGAAACACGTTGATTTATCCAAGTTTCATGAGTGACTACAAGTACACGTGGCCTTATCCATAATACTGAAGAATCTTGTGTTCTGACGTCGCCTTATCCACACCCATTTTCAGTTCACAACGCTATAAAAAAAACGATATGGCGATGTGCCATATATTGGCGAGTCGGTATTACTATTAGCGTCGTCCTTTCCAATTCATGGCATCACTGTCACCGTTTCAGACTCTGCTCCACAGAACCTGTTCATCCACTTCACTTTCAGCCCCTGCATCATCGTGCTCTTCTTCTATCTCAATTTTTGGTGGCTCACACGGCGCATCATGGACTGTCCTTCACACTAACAACAAAAGGAAGACTCCTTCAACGGTGGTTGCCGCCGTGGGAGACCTCTCTTCTGATAGCACCACCTACCTCATCGCCGGCGCCATCGGTGTAGCCCTGGTTGGAACCGCCTTCCCCATCCTCTTCTCTCGCAAGGATACGTACGTAACTCCCATTCTTCCTTGTTCAAATCTCTTGCATTTTGATTCTGTAATCAATGTACAAAACCAGTGGAAGATTGATCTTGTAACTATTGGTGTTGATATTTTCAGATGCCCTGAATGTGACGGAGCAGGTTTTGTTCGTAAGGCAGGGGCTACTCTGAGAGCAAATGCGGCAAGGAAGGACCAAGCTCAAATTGTTTGTGCTCGCTGCAATGGTCTTGGAAAACTTAACCAGATTGACAAATAGGAAAAAAGAAACCTTCTCAGCTCCTCTTGCTCGTAATTTATGTAACCTTCTCTGAAACCCCCCCCCCTTGACTCTTGAAGCTTTTCTATTTGTAACAAAGCCCCATGAAGATTATGGCAGTTCTGTTTTCAACCCTTCCTGATTTGGTCTGAATATAACGTCCATAGAAGGTACTTTTTCTAATACATGTATGAAATTGATGCCTATCTGTGTGTAATAATGTCTTATGCCGGACGAATATTGCTGTTCTCAACTTTCTCTGCTTTGGTATGAATACAAGGTAAAGACAGCTATTGTTTCATGTACCTGTTTTGCATTTGAAGTTTATGTGCTTGTGAAAATGCCTGATAAATATGATAGAGTTTTGTTCCTAATATGATGGAATATCCAAGGGAGTTAATCCAATGATTTAATTTTTCCCCTTTTGGAGAGCGCTTGAGATTTAAAATCTTGTGACATGGGCAGTTAACATTTCTAAAATAATGATTTAGTTTCGCACCAACTTGGAGGCACCTTGAGCATAATATTAATATCAAAGGAAATTAAAAAGCTTCAAGCCCTGTTGTTCTAATTCTCTCAAACTATTAGAAGCTCATTATGTTGGAGGTGGAAGGGGGAAAAATTCTAAGGAATTGATTATTTACTTTGCTGGCTGTATCTATGTTGTCTGCAACTACAATTCCAGCTAGTTCAAAGGGGCACAAGCTCCTAGTAGAGCAATGTTAATACTTAATTAAAAGGAATAGATATTCAAGGCCCTCAATTTCTTCGGATAATTTCAGAATTTAGCTTAGATAATTGTAATTGAAATAAGCATTTAGATGCTAAACTGATATAAAAGCGTGTTAGTTCAGAAGTTTCTCCTCATAATGTTTGTGACTTGTGAGGAGCTTGTTGAGCTTTATGTGTGACATTCCCAACTTCCAACCAATACAAGTTTCATTGTAATGCTTTCGCACGCTATCAATTCTCTTTCACGCAACATTAGTTTTTCCGAACACAACTAGCACGCATTAGATAGAAGACAATAGCAGACAGGGGAAAGAAAAGAAAGTGCAAGGCTCACCCCCTTGTCCATATACTAATCTTAGAGACTTGTTGACTTGTATAATACTAATGGGTCAACTAGTATCCAATATCCACCATCGTGAAATATTTTCCCAATGGTACTTAGTACTATAGTAATATTTGTTTGATTAGTTAGGAAGTTTTATAGTCAGTTAAAGATAATAGGTCGGAAAAATTAATGCTTTAAACAAAACATGTTATATTATGGAACTTATAATAAAGAACACATGGAGTAATACATGTTGAAACTCCATGATGAGGAACAGAGGAGGTGTACAAGTTTTATATTATGGACGGCTTATAATAAGGAACAAAGGGAGTAACACATGTTGAAACTCCATGATGACTTGTAATTTTTCGCATTCGTGTTGAGTGAAAGAGTTTATTAGAACAAATAAAGAATCAGTTGAAGTTTCAGGGAAGGCTGTCTTGGAAGTTCTCTTTCTCTCTGCATAGCCTTCGTCACGATGAAAAGTGCAGGGAGGCAAAAGTTAAAGTGCATTGTCCATATAGGAGTATGCCTTTTGCCACTGCAATGAATATGAAAGTAATTTGACTTGTGAGTGATTGCTGTTTTTCTTAAAAGTTGAGAATTGAGATGCTTGGTGCTCTCTTCTTTGTTGGCTCAAATTCAGAAATTTACACAAGGATAGTTGTTTTCTCTAAGACATTCTTAAATAAATTAGGATCATTTTCAACTAGAAATTTCACATGAAAAGATAGTTTGGGAGTTAAGATAGTGTTTTTAACTTTTTATTTATTTGTATTGAAAAATTCAATCTTATGGTACTGAAAGTATCAGAGATTAGAAAAGGGTGACTTTTGGGATATGGTTTCAACGGAAGCATGAAAAAACCAGAGGTGCGTTTGGAACTGAATTTGAGGACGGAGGAATTGATGATATGGGGGGACCCATAAAGAGTGTCCATAAGCAAACAAGGCACAACGTGTGCAGCATAAGACTCCACGTGTCCTCTCATGGATCACAATCCTCTTCTCTAGGCTTTTGACTTTTCTACCTTTCTTCGCTTCTTTCATTTCAACACATGCATGCACGCCCACCTGTTACCTCCAAACTTTACACGAGTATTAATTAATTTCCCCATCAAGCAAGTGTGGTTGTTCGTTCCAGATTTATTAATGGTATTATAAAGGTGGTCGCTTTAGCAACACTATTATGAAATGGGATCCCAGGTAGCTGACTCCTATGTTGTTTTTCACTCTCCATCCACATCAGCCTCAAATGCCGCCCAACTGTTCTGTCCCTATACCAGTATGATATCAAAGGAGTCATTTTGTGTTGCCTAAATCATTAGCTATATATACATGTATGTAATGTCATAGTACTACTTTTTTTTAAAAAAATTAAATTATATTTCATACCCTAATAGAAAAAAAAGTTTATTTTAGACTTTACTTAAAGGATATGGTTTAAAAAATATGACTGGTATCATATTTGTAAGTAAGAAGACAAATTTAATATCATTTATACCACACCAAAGGATCTAGCTTAAAAGGTGTATTTTTTTAGACCGCACCATAAGAAACTTTTTAGATCGTGTGGTAAATGAGTGAAAAATTTCTCCACCTTCATTTTTCAATGCGCGAGTGTTCTACCCTTTTTCTTGCTCCTATTCTTCCAACTCTATCACTTGTTGTTGCGAGTCTCTATCTTCTCACTTAGCTCCACTTCTTCTCACTCAGCTTGGGAGTCATTTGCCGTCGTACTCATTCAATTTGGATCCTTTTCTCCAAGCCTTTGCCATGCTCGAAGCCCCAGCTCCTCCTCGCCTTTGCCATCTTTCTTGAAGCCCGAGCTCCTCCAAGCTTCGCCTTCATCGTTGTGCTCAAAGGTCTAGCTTCTATCCAAGTCTTCATCGTGCTCGAAGCCCAAGCTCTTCCATGCCTTCGGCTTCGCCGTCGTGCTCGAAGGCCTAGGTTCTATCCAAGCCTTCGCCATGCTCAAAGCCCCAACTCCTCCAAGCCTTCGCCGTCATTCTCCATGCCCCATCTCCTCCAAGCCTTCGCCGTCATGCTCAAGAAATCCACAGAAGATAATTTTCCAAGAAATCCACAATTGGTTATATGCCTTTGACTTTTTGCGAAAATCACAATGGTGATACCTTTGTTTATACTTGATGAATTTGACGTTGGGTGGGCTTATATAACTAGGCAAGACATGAATTTGAAGAATTTGATATGCCTTTGCTACTTGCTGCAATTTTTATACTGGGTGTGCTTAATTTGATGCCCTTTTGCTGCCTTTGAGGGATATGAATTTGAATTTGATGATCGTACCTTTTCAGGGATATGAATTTGAATTTGATGCCACTATTTGTGCCTTTTGATTTGATCTGTATTACCATCCCTGAAAAGGGAGTTGGTTTAAAGGCTAAAATCATAGAACACTCTTGTCTTTTCATTGAAATGTTTTTAACCGAATTGGTGCTTTGGATTTGATGCCACTACTTGTGCCTTTTGATTTGATCTGTGCCATCCCTGAAAAGGGAATTGGTTTAAAGGCTAGAATCAGAGAATTTCCTTGTCTTTACATTGAAATGTTTTTAATAGAATTGCACCAAGTCAATATGGGAAAGTTGGTGCTTTAGTTTGATTGAATATTTGTTTGGGATTGTGTAGAGTATTGGAATCTTAAATTTCAATACTTAATCGAATTGCACCAAGTTGATATGACCAATTGGCCTTAGGATAATGAGGTGGCTACTCGGGAGCATAGGCGGACCTACATGGTCCCCACCGGGTGCAGCCGCACCCCCTGACTTCCAGAAAATTAGATATATATTAGTACTATGTGATTTATTTTGTACCCACTCATTTGCTAATTTTGAACCCACTGAATTTTTATTCAAATTCTTTTCAAAAGATATTAAGAATAAGTCTCACTTATCTTCTCAAAAAATAGTTTACACCCCCTGAGTTGGGATCCTAGGTCCGTCACTGCTCAGGAGGGATGATTTTTCATAAGTTATTAACCATGATTTTGATGCTAGGGTTATGATTTTTCATAAGTTACCAAATGATTAATTAGGTAAGTGCGTGCATGGAAAGACCCTAAATGGACCATATCAAAGGTAAGTGCGTGACGCTTGTTTGTGAATATTTTAAATGAGAGCTCAGACGTAGAATAAGTGGATATGTGTTTTTTATGATTTTGCTAATGATTTGTTCTCTTTATAGACTCGTAGACAACCATAGCTATTCAATTTATGTGGTTTATATGTACCAAGGCACATATTTAATGTCATCTCTTTAGGCATGATTGAAATTACTCAAGAGTTACATACATTGTTCATTAATTTTTATGCAATTTATATATATTCTCTGATTTTGGATTCAGATAATTAATCAATGATTTATATACATTGATATCTCGGATGTTTGAACTTGATGAATCATCTCCTGAAGAGGATATTGACTACATCTAGGAGTGTTTGTGTGAATATTTTCTTGAATTTTTAGAACAATAGTGATGAGCTCAACATTGTTGTAACCATATTATATTGTACTATGATGGCATGTACATTGATGGCGTATATTGATTTTGTTGGTATCGGAACCATATTGTTGGTGTATATATTAATTTGATTTTACCCCTGCATAAAAAAAATGATTTCTGCTCGAACCTTGCTTACTCTAGTCTTTGAACTTCCTGACCATATGTTGGTATTGGTGTGTGTATTGTTGGCTTGCCTCATTTTGCATTATGCTGGTGCTAATGTAAGTTTGAAAACATAAGGGTTCTATTGGAGACGAAAACTATTATCTTAGATAAGTTGCCAATGTGGTACCACTTTGGTTACCTTATATTGTTGGTTTACCTTGCATATAAAAGAATACATATGATTAAGCTGCTGAAAAAATATCTGCTGATTGATTTGCACGTGAAATTGGGGGTTGGGGGAGAAATGTCAATATTTTTTTTAAAAAAAACCATATTTTTAGGCCGCATGTGGTAACATGCGATTTAAAAAATTTTGTTCAAACTCATTTAGCACCTCACATTTATTTTTTTAAAACCGCATGTACTACTTTTTAAACCGAAATTATTTAAATCACATCAATGTGTAGTTTAAAAAGGTATTTTTTTAAGGGGTCTAAAAAGCAATTTTTCTACTGGTGACACTTCAGCATATCTTTGAGTTTCTGTTCTAGCCATCAATCTCGATATCAAAATCCAAATGGTTCATTGCCGGTCTAGTTTTCAGTTGCTTGAGCTATATCATTACATTGTCATAACAAGTACTATTGCATTGTAATGCCAGGTATACATAACACATCATGGTTTAAGCTAAATATGAATAATATGAATATTATTCGTGTTTGCAGACATTTCTGCATCTATATTACATAGATATGTACAAAAATATCATAAATATTTGTGTGTAACTTAATTATGTATCATTTTCTCTTCCAATCCACTCCTCCCTCTTCTTCCTACCAAAAGCTGTTGGTCATCATCATAATCAATATAAGGGTTTGAAATGTCTACGTGGTATATATAAATAATAAAGGCAATGTATCTTACCAGCTAATGAACACCTTGAGGTGTAGGCTTCTTATTTTCATAATTTATGTATCGAATATTGATTAATTGCTTGATCCGATTAAGAAAAGCATCATGTGCTTTGCCTTTAATTAGTGAAGAAGATTAAAAAAAACTTGGTGCGATCGATGCACAACTAGCAAAATCTGCTCACAAACTGAAAACTATGCTTTTAACCCAAGCCTATCATCATTATGCTCTCCTCTTATTATTTCCTCACCAAATATACAAATATAACAACGTAACCACTTGCACCTGAAAGTTATTATTCCAGCTACATAAAGGAGAAAACAAAGCAAGTATCAATAAATCTTAGTTATAGTAAAAGAGATTTTAACCGTTTATGCTTTGTTATCAGGATTTTAATATGTATTTTCTGTGTTTAAATTCAGGATTGTCGTTTTCATTTCTCTTTACTCAGTTCAAAAGGCCAAGGAAGCACAAATATTAAAGTATTTAGAATTTTACCTATCATTATGTGTATGGGATTGAAAGCTACTTAGGTATAGAATAATGAGAAATTAATGAATGAGGATAGATTTAGAGTGTAAGTTAATGTAATAGTTAATTACAACTGATGAATTGTTCCATTTATAGCCTGCCACGCTAGTTCATAATAATTAACAAACCAAATGTTTCTATTCCTATGGCGTGTGAATTAAGTCCAATGCACATGTTGATGTTACGTACGATCAACTTGATCTATATATCTAGCTAAATGCATTTTAAACAAATTAATCCCTAAACAAAATAGAAATCGAATCGAATTGATCATATATATATATATATATACACTCTTACCTTCATGTGCAACAAATAAAACAGGGTTATGTTTGTTATGTATAGTACCAAGTACAGCAACTGCTTGTGGTAATAGTATTGTACCCTCTTTGGTAGATTGCATCTCAGTGCCTCAGATCTTATATCATCAATTCATCATCCATCAGAGAGAGAGAGAGAGAGAGATCAGTTTCTTGGCTCAGACATCAAGGAATTCCCACGTCCTTCGGATTCTTATCTTTGTCCCCACAATATCACACACTTTTTGCATAATTACTCCTCTTCTCTTTTTTACTTCACTTCTCACATTGCAGAACCCTAACATCCTATCCTCAATATTAATAATCCATTACTAGTCCCCATCCACCCAAACCGAACTCTTTCTGTTGGCATTTATTTACAACACGATGGAACTCCGATTTCTCTCTGAGTTTTTCCCACACCCATGTCTCAAATCCCTCCTTTGGCTCATTTTATTACTGCATGTCAATCTCTGCTTTTCTGATCAGACTCAAACGCTTCTTCTGTCACTCAAAACCCAGGTGATTCCATCAGGGTACCTCCCAAGAGCTCCTGACAAGCTTCGTTTTCACCATAACGTTAGTCTCTCAGTTTCCCTTTCTGTGGGTTCTCCTCCACAGAATGTCTCCATGGTCATTGACACTGGCAGTGAGCT
>JANTPZ010150428.1:0-19751 GCA_025593235.1 Vachellia pachyceras
GAAAAAGAAAAAAGGAAAAAAGTATGTAAGAGAAAGAGGAAAAAGTAGAAAAAAGAGGAAAAAATATGAAAGAAAAAACCTAAGTTTCAAACCGAAGTTTTGTAACCAAAATAACTTTTCTGAAATTTTTTGTGCTTGGACAAAACTTAGGTTTTGAGGTAAAACCTTGATTTTGAAACCAAACCTATGTTTCAAAAAAAGGAGGCAAACAAGCCCTAATCCCACAACGTGAAGTTAGATTTATAAGTTCAAGGAACTCTCCCTTTCAATAGATTATTCTTCTAGAATATGTTCTTTTTATTTTGTGAGCTGTCAAGGGTATTTTAAAAATTACTTTGAATTTGAAACTAATCCCTTTCTATTTTTAAATCAAAAAGGTTTTTTCCTTTTTCAATAAATGTGTTTATCATGATTCAAACTTGTACTATCATCCTTATAGGGATAAAACACTTATTACCTTAACCAATAACTTGTTCGAATTAAGGTATTGTTGTTTGGATGTGTTCTCAAGCTTCCAATCAATTGAATCCCATTAAGGTATCACAGAAGTCAAATATAAAATTACAACTAAAACACGGCCCATGAAAACAAGTAAACAACAGGGCAATATCTGCAGACCTCCATCAGGCAATTGTACTTGAGGACTAAGTACCAACAGGTAGGCACTGATTGTTACAATCTTCTTTGGAAAGAGAGTTCCATAATGGGTGTCTTAATAGGCGACCCTCATCTTTACCCAATAACAGATTAGGCAAAACCACCAGTTTCCCACCTTTTGTCATGTGGACAAATGATGTCCGGCAATCTTTGATGACATCAAAAGGCTTTCTTCTTCTTTTTGCTTCTGTTCTTTTGCATTACAGGCTACTTAAGTGATGTAAATAGGTGGATGCTTATTTTACAAGTTCTGTGAATAGAAACACACAAGTGGAGAATCTCATTGAAGTCAAGATACCGAGAGACGACGAATTGTTGGCTCATCGTTTACTAACATCCCACCGAACTACAATATATGACTTCCAAGACTTTATGCAACATCTCTAAATACTCGCGCAGGAATTTATATAATACATGTCTACTTTGATATGAAGTAGACATTCATTTACTTTTCAATCTAACCTAGGCCTTCACATTCTAGATAAGCTCAAGTCCATCGCGTCCACTAGGAAGTCTGCAACCACGAAGTGCACAGCCAGAAAACAGGACCGGTTAGTATTAGAGGATTTAACAAGAAGATATGTACATGTCATCTTTTTTTCATTAGAGCGTTTAATGATAAATATTTCAAAGAGATTGTCAAGGGAACACAGAAATTGAAATCATGACTAACCTGCATCTTCTTTGGTGAAACACAGGGGAGGGGTGATTGTGAAGACATTTCCATAATAACCGCCCTTCCCAACCAGTACTCCTAGCCCTGCAATATCTTCGAAGGAGTTTATTAAGAAAAAACCAGAAAATAAGGATGAAACAAAAGTTCCGATTAATACCCATACACACATTCGTACCTTTCATTTGGTCCATAACATCCAGTGTTTCAGCATTTGCAGGAGTTTTAAGTTGGCGATCAGTGACAAGTTCAACTCCAAGCATCAGCCCTTTTCCTCTGACATCCCCAATCACTGAGAAGAAACCAACAGACTAGTTCAGATTTAAGAAGAGCAAGAATTGGCAGCCAGAAAAAAAATCATGATTCTTTTTAATGAAATTAGGAGAGTCCAAGTCCTCTGCTCTCCAATAAAGGGTTGTCTCTCCGAATTTACAAAATACAAAAGGGTTCTATCTGAAATAATTAGGAAGAAGATTCTAGACTTGGTAAATAAAAAAAAAATAGATAAGGAATAAGAACATTTGAAAGGTCACCCACATTCATGTTTGTTCTTGAGTTCAGTGAGCCTGTCTTTCAGATAGCTTCCCACAACAAATGCATTTCGCTGAAGCTTCTCTTTCTCTATTACTCTTAGGACAGCCAATCCTGCGGCAGTACAAACAGGGTTCCCGCCAAAGGTGTTAAAGTAACTTCGGCGAGTCAAAACCTCTGCAATCTCTGGCGTAGTTACCACTGCACCAAGGGGGATGCCATTTCCAATACCCTGCGAATAGCAAATTATGAGATGAACCACTGATTGTTTCTGTCGATTCTCCCATGAAAATATATCACACGGGAGTTTTTAACACTTCAACGCTAATTCCTCCAAATATTCTTTGTTGTAAGCGAGTTGATATAGACAAGTTGGGAGACTTGGTATGTTTGGATTTAAGAGAATGGAGATGAAAAGGGAAGAGAAGACTTGATATAGACATGGTGTTGAGTTAGATTAAATGAAACCACTTCTTCTCTTCCTTTCTTCTTTGTTATCCTCAGGCTATCAAAACCCTTATTTAATGAAGTTACCTTGGCCATAGTGACTATGTCAGGTACAACACCGTGGGACTCAAATCCCCAGAAATGGCTGCCGGTACGAGCGAATCCGGCCTGAACTTCGTCGGCAATACAAAGGCCTCCGGCTTTTTTAATAGTAGTGTAGACAGCAGGCAAGTAACCCGGAGCCAATTCTATGATGCCCCCAACTCCCTGCCATGAACAAAAGCAGCATGAAGGAACTTGTTTGTGTGCAGTAGAGGAGTAAACATGACCATGAGTGGACTTTAGAGTTCAGAGTACATACCTGAATGGCCTCAGATATGAAGGCAGCAACATTTCCGGAAGTTCCAAAATTAATGATGTCTTCGACATCCCCTGCATATTTCTCTCCATCGGGTCCGAAGATTCCTCTATAAGGATCTGGATTCACAACATGATGGACACCACTCTGCTCATCATCCCAACAGAGTAAACATATTAAAGAAAGGGCAGCGATACTAAGAATTTTCGTGTGTGTTTGACATGTGAAGAATTTACACAAAATGTAGAGAAATGCATTTGCAGTGGGAAGCATCAATAGTCTCTCTGGCCACACTAATGACGATGATGACTAGCGAGATAAAAATAATGTTTCAGGATTGGGATATCCGTTTGAAAATTATCGAGAGAAATGTAAATGAAGTGCTGATTGTATGACAATGAATATACTTGCTAGTGCTCTTGGACACAACATCCTTAATTGATCCTTTACGGTTGCTTTTCTAAAGGCGGCGGGTATAACTTAATTCCCCTTTTCTGTTTTTGTTTTATTTCCGTTTTGTCTAAAAAAACCTCATGTCTAGGAAATTTGACATAAATGATAAGATTCATGGCTAACAAATGATAGGCTTTGTTAGAGTTTTATACTCTATAAGAGTTTTATACTCTATACAGATTAATTATAGATTGAGGAATTGTGGAAAATTTTCTCTTGTCCTTGAAGCCATGATACATATTTACTGACAAATCTTTTTTTAAAAGAGTGATCAATTACTAATAATATCATAAATTATAAAAATAGTCATATAGCGATACTACGTGTCTCAAATAATTTTAAAAAGTCAGAAAAAGTCAATCGTTAATTTTTTTTAGAATGATTTGAATCAGCTTATTGATGCTTTGTTTGTGTATGAGAAAATTTTGAAGTGCTTTTCATCAATAAAATTTTTAAAGGGCGAATATTGTTTTCAATTGTTATAATAAAAATCATTTGGGTCTTTGCAGAGATGCGGAGAGCCTCTCATTAAATTGTATTCTTGTATACCCCCTAACAGTGCTTGTTTGGGAACTTCGTTCCCCAACGGTATACACAGATCGAGATAAAACTATATCAAACTCTGTAAAAATCATTTCAAAATCCATAAAAACTATCTTGAAATCCGTAAAACCATCTAAAATTCTGTAAACTCATTTCTCCCAATAGAACTTCTTTCTCACAACGGAGTTCCCAAATATACACATTATGTGCTTGTTTGGGAACTTCGTTCCTAAAACGGAGCATGTAAGTCGGGATAAAACCAACTTAAAATTCGTAAAAACCATTTCAAAATTCGTAAAAATTATCTTGAAATCTGTAAAACCATCTTGAAATCCGCAAACTTCATTCTTCTAATGGAACTCCTTTCTTTCAACGGAATTCCCAAAAACACGTTATATTCTTGTATGCCATTCTCCCTTTTGAAAACGTGATATACAATCTTAAATTGTCATGAACAATGCAGCCTGAGATGCCAGGATGTGACAGTCCACTCACCAGTCAACACCACAATGCTGCGTGTTTTATTGTTTGGCATCAAACGATTTTCCATGTCCGTCCAAGAAAATAAGTTATGATGACTCAAGGGTATATTTGGAAATTGGCAGGATAACAAACGATGCATACGAAAAATTTCGTCGAGGGGCTAATAATAATAATAATGATAATAATACCTGGACGATGTTAAATTTCCAGATGCTCTGAGCGGTGGCCCCCATGCTGGCAGCTGCATTCCCATGGTAAGCATTCCTCAGTGATATTATGTCATGGAATCCCGTACGCAGCCTTGCCATCAACATCGCCAATTCGTTTGCTTCTGTTCCAGAGTTGGTGAAAAACACCACCTACAATTCAACACACATACCCCCAGCATTTCTTCTTAGTTATAATCTATCGAATATGCATCAGATAGGCGACTTCAAGAACGGAAAGCAGTCATACAGTACTCCAGATACGACGCACCTTAAGATCTCCGGGATGTTTAGAGGCGAGGGCCTCTGCGAAATCGCCAATCGCCTGGTTGAGGTAAAGCACCGTAGACTGCAAACGATTTGTTTGGTCGACTATGGCGGCCACCACGTCAGGATGGCAGTGCCCGCAACTCACCGTCGCAATCCCTCCGAAGGCATCCAAATACCTTTTCCCCTTCTCGTCGAACAAGTATTGCCTTTTCCCCTCCACCACGTGCAACTGCCATTATTTCATCATCAACAATTCATTCACGTCAATATATCAACAAATTTACGTATGACAGTTAAGAAGCGACATTTTGCTGCTCAAGGAAAAATAGCCTCGATCAAGTGACTTCATTTTCAGAACACTGTATACCTCCATTAAAAGCAATTTTAATTTCATAATTAGCCAGCTGATAGATGGTCAAATACTGCTCGTCAAGCAAAAACCATAAACGTAATCATTGTGTCGATCGGTGATGGGGGTTAAACACCATAAAAACCGAAGAATGAACCGACCAAAGTTCTAATTTACTAAAGAGTAGCACGACAAATATAGTAAATCAGTCAGGCATTGAAAATGGTCGAAGCAGATATGACTACTCACGGGTGTCTTGTAGAAGTGGAAGAGGGAGGGGCTGAGATATTCTTGACGCTTGGCCAGGATCTCATCGGAGGTGGGGCCGGTGTACGGCGGAGGAGACCAATCGAACGGTGGCAGCTCGGGGGCCCCGACGATGAAGTCGCTTTTCTGCTTGGCGAGCTGAGAGAAATAGCGTTTCCCTCGGAGAGGCTTTCCTTGAGCAAAAACTCTCTTGAAGCCCGCCATTGGCTTCGTCGGCGTTGGAAGTAGGAGTGATGGGGCCACAGGCTCCGAGAATGCAGGAATAGACCCGACACGTGAGCAGACGGAGGCTGTGAAATTTGAAGGAGACGAGGAAGACAGTAGGATTGATATGGAATGAGAAGATTCGGAATGAACGGAATATGCCATTTATACGGGGGTGATCGAGAGGGTGATGACGTGGAGTGAAGTCATTTGTTGCCGGGTAGAATTGAGAAGCATCACGCCATCACCGGGTGAAAATGGCCGGACGAACTTTTGTAGGTGTCCAACGTAAGACGGTAGCCTTTCCTTTCCATCTTCTATATCTTAATGAATATTTTATATTGGAACCGTAGAAGGGTTACTCAAAAACTTTTTCTAAAAGAATTAGAGAATAACTTGTTTGTATATAAAAAATAATTTAATTTGAAATAATATTACTACATTGCTTTAAGTTTAATTTTGTCGTTTAACATACCTCTGTTAGCTAGATAAGAGGTCCCCTAATTTAGAGTTTCCCTCTATAAAGTTTAAGTTGTTAATCTCTTCTTTAAGAAGTGTTAATGCTCTTACCGTGAATTCAATGAAGTTGTTAGGGTGAAAAAACATTTTGTCAAAGCATATGAACACAAACGTGGATCCTTAATTAAGTTGAGGGTTGGATCAGATTTTGTTCCTGAGAGATTAGAACCAACACACAGTTTTTGACTTAACGAATAGTCTAATTTGATTCTTAATTGAGTTTCTTTATGCACCTTCGGATCGTATTGAGTTGGTAGGCTTCACGCAATTAACCATTACTAACTTTCTAATATACGAGTAGTTACTAGCTAGTAGCTAGCAATATTCATATGCCGGAGAAATGTTTTGCATATAGAGAGTCTTTTTTTCAAGAGTTGTATATGAGGAAGAGGGTATGATGTTAATTAAAAGTCCAGATATTTAGCTTTATAAAAGAAGTGTGGCTTATAAATTTGAAGGACTCTTGCAATAGGCTTAATCAAATTGATTAAACTAATTAATAATTGTATCAATTTGTCTAATTAAGGGCGCAGCTCATCAAGAAAGTAAGCATCTTAGAGATATGCAGCAATGCATCGTATGTCATTTAATTTGAATCTTATTCACTGGTTTGTCTTCCCCATCCCCCATTCATTCTCCAACCACGCTTTCAGATTCACTCATATCTAACACGATCTATGTGTGCTTTAAAGAAAATGAAGATTTCTCCCATAAAGAGGCATATAGTTCCAGCTCAGGGAAGGATTATATTGAGGCAGGTTGATCATCCTAGCTGTTTCCTTTTCTTAACATATGAAACCCAAATCAAGCTCAGGAGCAAGTGCACGCACTTTAATTTGCTTTTTCTCAAGGACACTAGAGATGGCATCAATCAACGGAGCCTATCTGTTTAATTTGAAAGGAATCTCTGCAGAATCCGCATAATAAAAGTATAGTTAATTCATTTTCATCAAGTTCTTAATTTATTACATCTACTTATCATGTAGTTGTGGCATTAAACTACACACACATAGCATCATATATGAAATTGTATAGTCACCATTTTGAGTGGAAGAGGTGCATTGAATTGAAGCTTATTTCAAGAATAAAATATGCAACTCGGTATTTAATTGTTACAATTAATTTATATTTAATGTATTTGAACTACTTGATTGATCATGATTGCTCTAAAACGCGCTAGGTATTGCTAATCTCAGTGGGAGGGCGCTCTTGTCCCATATCATTACATGGGATTTGTGAAGAAATGAATCATATTTCTTTAATAGTTAAGTTTACATTTGAGTTTGATACCATATAATACCATTTGGTATAAATGACAAAGTGCAAATTATGGGATCAATAATAAAAATTACAACACTTGCCATATGTGTACACATACAATTAATTAGAGTTTCAACCACACATATTTGATTTGCCATGTGCGAAATTACATTGCTGTTTTTTTTCCATTTTATTAGTGCGACACTGCTAGCTATATATATGAACTAAATCGCAGCTACATTGAATTAAACCACCATTTTCTCATACTTGTTTGTAATTTTTTGATTGATCCCTTAATATAAGATTCGCTCTTCTTTTTTGGTTTACAAAAGTAAGGCTCATTATAAAAGTCCTAATAAGATGAAGTACGTGGCAAATTACGACGGTCCAAATGAAATAATTCTACACAGCCAGCAAGTGAAGATTCACTTTTCTAGGGTTGTACATAGTTGCTGTTTCTTTTCCCTTCCAAGTAATTATAACTGAGACATGAAGAAATAATTAATAAGGAGTGAACTGTTTGGGCCGGGACATCTTTACCAAAACGCAAAGCGGCCGAAATTGTTATTAATAATAATTATATATAGTAATGTGATGACTAACTAATTAATTATATATTTAAGCACCCAACTAAAAGCAGCACGCATTATTTTTCAAAATCCGGTTCAGATTAATCATCGCTTAAAATTATATCCAGTTGGATTTTTCCCAAACACTTTCTTCCGAGTCGGACAATCACACAATTAACCTAAATATGTTTTTCTAATTTGCTTTGAAAATAATGATCACGAATGGATGACCTAGAATTTAAACAACTGGTTCATGATGAAGACGAAACTCGAGCTTCCTTTTCGAGGGGCCAACCAGTGATACAAGTGATAAGAATGACACCGAGATATAATTAATTAATTGATATATTGTAAGCGGGAATGGTTCTCTGAAGAGTACAAGAAAAAGAGACGAAGAAAAAAGTTGTGCATGATGTCATTAAGGCGTGAACAACACTCTTAATTTGCCCTCACCTATTCCTATATTATAGGTTACAAGTTGGGTTAACTGGTACATTTTCTACATGATATAATAGATATCATGGAATATGGATTTTAATCTCAACATTTTAAGACAAGACAATAAAGGTTTTTACAAAGTAATAATTTGGTTTTATCTATATGTGCATTCAAAGAGAATAATAATGAGTATTTTGATAATCCTTATAGTCTTAATCTTAATACCATATCTAGTGACTGTAAGTAAAAGGTGAGTATCTTGTTTCAGTAGGAAGCGCATTTTGTAACATAATCCAAATTGCAGATCCTAGGGAGCTTGAGGGGGAAAACAAAAAAGAAAAGAAAATAATCAAGTGATATATCTTTGTAATAAAAAAATGACGACCTTGTCAAAATGCCCATCACTTTTAGCTTGGTTCTTTCAGGTGTGCTCTGTCTCATGATGTCCAGCCTGTTTTCTCCCTCACCTGATATGAGATGTTCACACTGAGATTATAAGTTAGAATCTTGACATTAATTTGTTTATGATGTAGAAGACTCTGAAAATATATGCCAACTGAACCGGAATATGGCCTAAAATTGTGTCGTACAGGTGATTGCTTTGACGAAAGAACTCCAGGCAACTGCTAAGCAAAATGTAGCATCTTGATTGAATTCTAGTGCATTCACAAGTTTGTCAAAGCCCGAGGAGAAAGTGGTATTTGCTCATTCTTCTCATTTAACATTGGTGTCTCCATTAATGGGTGCAGAATGTGTTTTACTGACTACATTTATTGTTATCACTTAAACATCAATTTCATCGATTTATCCTTTCCTGATTTAGATATTCATATGGTTTATTGCCTTTGTTGGATGAGGTTGCACTGTTGTCAATAATGTTGAATGATGCTGTCTAGGGTGTGTCAACCTGGAGAAGTTTCTATTAGGTTTGGAGGTTTTGGCTGTCATAGGAAAAATGTTCAGAGGTCTTTTCAGTCTACATTTTTTTTTTTGTTGCCTTCCAAAGAATTATTCTATGGAGAAAGAGAATGAACTAGCAGGGGATCACTTGATGGAGGCTATCTATACATGTTTTTCCATCTGTTCTACACTTTCATGAATAATATCTCCTGCCAAGGCAAGGCACCTGGTATGCCTTTTTGTGTTGTGATTTTTCGGAGTTGCGTTTGGCTACTGAAGAATTGCCTAATCAGCATCGAGTTTAATGGTTTCCTTTGATAATAGCTGATATTACAATGTGGCAGATGCTATGCATGAAGCTATTCAAATCATCTTGGATGATTTTATTGTATATGCGGGGAACTTTTCCCAGTGATTATAATTAATGACAATTTTTATGATTTCACATCTAGGAATCTGAAAGCATCTCAGATCATCAGTTTCCTGTTGGCACTAAAGTTCAGGCAGCTTAGAGTGAAGATGGGGAATGGTATGTTTTTACGTGTATTTGTTCCTTTCTTTTTTTTTTTTTTTCTTTTTCTTCCTTTTCATTAATGTTTACTGTTCTTGAATTGTTCAATATTGAATATACATGTATGGTGCAACAGTTGAGGCTCACACACCAAATGGCTATTATGTTTCCTGTGATTGGGGGGTAACAGAGAAGAGGTACCATTGCTACAACTAATTGATGAATGGTTTAACTTCAATCCTAGGGCGTATTTGATAACGTTGGAATTTAGCTTTGAAAGCTCTCTCCTGGGTATTTCAGTGGTGAAAATATACTCAAACGTTTAAGCATAATTTACACTGGATGAAACTAGCACTTGCTAAAATGAATGAGACTAAATCCTGGGAAACTATTGCAACTTGATATTTTTATTTAAAGGAGGAAATCAGTGTTGACTATATTTGGTAACCTCCAATACTTGATTGGGATGAAGGTATACATGCTGGCAATTAGCAATGTATCAGTTTATGAATCCACTTGAGTTCGTTTCATGTTTGGCAACTCTTTTACAGAACGCCCCCGCGGGTGGAAAAACAAATCATTCATCACGTAATGATCTGAACCTTACAGGTCTGGTGCTGGTGGAGATTATGGACCATATAGGCAGTCTGAGAGGAATTCTTTGTACAAACATTATGCTGATAAGCTTTTACAGTATGGTCATGTTAATCGCTGCTTCTGCTCTAATGAGGTACTTGACTACTATCTGCCAATTTGTTATAGGCAGTGAATTTTGACCTGTTCGATTTGACTTCACAAATGATAGCAATGGACTTTGATAAATATCATTAGATTTCGGTTGACTCCCCAGTTCTTCTTTATAAAATTATAAAATTTTGACAAGGATGCTTTTCATTAATAAATGAACTATATGGATAGTTACAAGCATCACGAATGTATAAATTTATTGCACCCATGCCATCGCTATGAGAGTAAACAGACATAGAATTATCCAATTTGCTACCAGTAAACGCAAAAGATCAAGTACATGTGCCAAATTTAGAATTATCCAATTTGCTACTAGTAAATGCTTTTCATTTTTGTTTGATTTTATAGTTTCTGAATTTGTGGTGGTCATAATTAATTTCTTTCTAATATATTTATCTTTTAATAATATAATAATTTTTCATATATTTTTTATCCAGGTATAGCCTCTCACATCCGACTATATAAGGGCTGTACTTGAGAGGCTCACATCCAGCCTTCGAAGGGCTGGAAGTGAGGGACGACAAACTCAAGTACAACACTCATTGGATATTACATGGCAGTGCTTCTAACATTTCTAATAAAGATGTCAACTGTGTTGGATGTTAGAAGGGCTTTTCTCTCGTATCTTCCATGTCAAAATTTTTAGATATCAATTTCTTTATTTTATTTACTTCATTCAAATCAATACCAAAAATCAACATGTTATCTACATACAAACAAATCGTAACACCTTTTTCATAATGAAATTTACAATAAAAACATTTGTCAAACTCATTGATCTTATATCCATTTATTAAAATTGCTTGATCAAATTTGTTGTGTCGTTGCTTTAGGGTTTGCTTAAGTCCATACAAAGATTTAATTAATTTATACACTTTTTGTTTTTGACCAAGAACCACAAATTCTTTTGGTTGTATCATATACACCTCTTCTTCTAGTTGTCCATCAAGGAAAGCTGTTTCAACATCCATTTGATGGATTACAAAATTACATATTGAAGCAAGTGCTATAAGCATTCTAATGGTGGAAATTCTTGTAATAGGTACATACGTATCAAAATAATATATTTCTTTTTTTGTGTAAAACCCTTAACAACCAACCTAACCTTAAATTTATCTATAGATCCATCTACTTTTAATTTTCTTTTGAAAATCTATTTACAACCAATGGATTTAAAACCAGAAGGAAGATCTACTAGTTTCTAAGTTATATTTTCCATTATTGAATCAATTTCATCTTATATAGCCTCTTTTTAAAAGGTTGTATCTCAAGACTCCATAGCCTCTTTAAATGTTTTAAGATCATTTTTCAAATTAAAACAAATAGTTAGATAATTTTCAACCACTTATCTAGTCCCTTCAACAGCAAACAGGAAGAAATCTGAACCATAAATTTTTTACTTTCCTAACCATTTTACTTCTAAATTCTATTTCTTCTAAGGTGTTTTCAATAGAAATATTTTTCTCTAATTTTTTCCATTTGAATAAGAAATATATTATTGGGTTTTGAAATTAAATTAAATTTTTTTTTTAAAAAAAAATTACATCCCTTGACTCAATTACTTTATTGACAGGATATGACTCATTTGCTTCAATTATAAAAAAAATGATACGCCTTACTAATTTCAACATATCTCAAGAAGATACACTCAATTTCCCTTTCACCCAATTTCTTTCTTTTAGGTTCTAGAAATTTAACTAATTTTGAACTTCTTTCTATTATAGGGAAAGAGTGTTTGTTATGTATGGAAAGCATAATGCATGGCTTTCAACTTTGGTTCTTTCGTTCCGATAAATGTGTGTCGTGTAAGACTTCCACGTCATCATCTTATTATTTATGTTAGTTGTTAAGCTAGTGAGTGAATGATGCTACTTCTAATCTTTAATATAAGAGTTAATTAACTTATTTTTAAAGTTTAATTAAAAAAATTAAATACAGTCCTTTAAAGTATTTATATTTATCTTTTATAAATTAATTTGCTTCCCTTGTAAACTAGTATATGATCTAATGATATATATATATATATATTAAGTAATATATTTAGTTTTTTTTAATGTCTGAAAAAAGTGAATCGATTCTTAAGTAATGGTTAGTAGAAAACTTCGTTCAACAACAGATGGATCAAACAACACACGTGCATGTGCATGTAGTATCTCAACATGGAAAAAAACATTGATAATTAACATCGAAACGATATTTAGAAATACCCATATGATGATATACATACATATATCTCATCGATGATTTAAACAAAAGGTAATTAATATACGTGGACGATCGAGAAAGCTATTATTATAATGGGATTTTAGCAGTAGCAGGGACAACGTCATCCTTCCAAACCCAAACAGTCTCCATTCTGACGTGGCATCAGTTGTTCAGCTTATCCTCCATCATTTCTAATTTGCTTTAGAAACATCACACAAACGCACACTCGCACGCTGAGTCACAATAATGTAATTATATAACGGTGCGTGCAGATGAGAAAGCTTCACACAAAATCAAACACATGCATGGAAGCTTGGTAAGCTCGTAAGGGAAACAGGAAAAGAAACTGATTTCTTTTCAGGTTATGATGTACATAGAAAGTAATGAGCCTTTCCAGCTTATTACATCTAAATCAGATTTGATTTGGATGATCTAAATCTAATTTTTTTAATTTTTATGGAAAAACTCATTTTAATGAATAGAAAATTTAAAATAAAATTAATCCATTAACTATCATATTTTCAAATAATGATTTTTTATAAAAAAATTGCTAGTTTTAAAAAAGCAGAATTGGACCCACCACAATCAAATTTGAATGGCCTAAATCTAATGGATTAGAAAGCTCATCACTTTGATAGGCACCTTAATCAATATTCTGAAAATACCGTAGGTGTTTGACAGTGCATATCTTGCAGAAAACTTATGTTTATGATTCGACGATTATTTATGCCACTCGAGCTTTGATTTGAGCTCAACATTCTCTTGGTTCTGATATATGTACGGTTGTTGTAGAAGATTCATTGATATAGCCGTACTCACGTAAATAATAAAATTAATCAGAGCAAAACATAGATCTTCCCAAATTATGAATGCTATACCATCATTTATTTCCCAAAGCTTTCCCTAGTGCTTGGGAGAATATATCTTGTGTTATTAAAATAGAAGATTTGGGATTGGGGAGATGAACAAACAAGAGAAATTGTAAGGAGGAGAGGAACAATTCTTATTCATCTTCTTTTCATGAATTACATAGCTCCCATATATATATATATGAACATTCAACTCAACCAAAGGTTACATAGAATAATTACAAACATCAATTTCCATAAGTATACAATATGTAACCATTTCATAAAAACCTCTAAAAGCTATTCATGAGGAAGGTTATTAGGAATGGTATATGAAAGATCAATAGTTTATGGACATTCACAAAAAATAATGTTTATAACACTCCCCCTTGGATGTCCATGAACAAATATTGTGCCTCATTAAAACCTTACTAGGAAAAACCCAGTGGGACAAAAATCTAGTAAAGGAAAAAGAGTACACAATATATATTAAAGCTGCCTCGTTAAAAACCTTATCAGGAAAACCATATGGGACAAAACCTTGGTTAAGAAAAAGAGTACAGCATGATATTTACTCCCCATGATAACATTATATTTATTCCCCCTGATGACAATAGCACTCATTATCATTAAAACATATTTTTTAAATGTGAATGTCATCAATGACTTTTCCGATAGTGAATCTTCTTTGCATCTATACACATAAATGCATTCTCATCACATTATATGCCGAAATGTATTTCTCGTTCATATCTTCTAGATGTGTTGAATAATGTACCCATTTACCATATCTTTCGGATATGTTAACGTATTCTATACATTTTTCAATCAATTATATATAGACAAATTCTTGAATCCACACAACATTGAATGCCTTTCTTAGACAAACTTCTGACATTATATGTCTTACAAGCATTTTGATGCACATTCCACCATTCATTGAGCCATATGCATTGGCTTTAACAATATTCAATAGACACATATTTTTATATATTCTGCCAAATCATTTATTTTGTATCCACCACAAAATAATATACATTATATATCATAATAATCATCATACCATTGTGAAAAATTGTATTTTCACATAAATATTCATATGTCTCATAACATCTTTACATTTCATTGGACTACTGATCCATAATTCACATATCAAAATGATGCAATCATATTTTATTGCATCTTCTTTTTCTTTTTCTTTCTGTTGGTCAATTACCATTTTGTCAACCTTGTATAACAAATTCATATATACGACCCTCATTTGATCACATGATATTATTATTAAAATCGTTGTCGACAACTTTATCCTTTTTCGATTTCATTCTTCTCATTGCGACATAACTTATCAAAATCGCAATATTACTTTTCAAGTACATGAACCTCTCTTGAGGTTTTATAACTAGTTATGTCTTGGCCTCTTCTAGAGTGTCAGCCTCCTCAATATGATCATCTTAATTATATGCTCCTCTTTATCCAAAGTATAATATTTGGAACCGATTGTTTATCATGCTTCAGGCATGTCTCACTTTCATTTATACTAATTGGAGCATTTTTAGCTGGAATATGAGAATTAGTAATTCTCATTTCGGTCAGTAATTCGATCTAGCATATATTTTTGCAATATCTCATGAATGCAATATTCGATGAACTTCTGGTTCATACTCTTTTACGTGAGGATCTATATTTGACAGTAATAATGCATTCAATGTATTTTTGTTTCCAGCCACTTAATTTCTCCCCCTCATGTGAAAAAACTTTTCCAAATGATAATCAACTAACAATGCAGTATAAGCCTCATAAACCCATGTGATCCCTTTAGAAACATAATTTTGTTTCATTTAGAGATAAACAAGGAGGAGAATCTTGCCCAACATTTATCTCAACTTTCCATCTATGTGCATTATTGTGGATTAATAAGAATAAACATTGACATTCAAATATTTAATATGGAAAATATCTGGCTCCTGACCAAAAGCCAATTTCACTAGGAGAATTTTGTTGGCTTAATATATATAAGTGATGCAATAGAAAATTAGATATACTAACTTTGAAATAATAATCTTGTTCTCAAAATCATTGATCAAGCTAAATACGGAGGCTTTAATAAATTATTATGGATCATATAATTTGGAAATTGTGCACAAATGAACATAATGATTTTATTCAAATAATCTTGCAAACTTCAGGTTGCAAGCTATCAATAATCATATATGTAACCATATTATAGATGCATCTATCAAACTTATTGAATACTTGTATGGTTTACATGCTTTTCGAATGGGCCCATATTTGTAAATAGATTTCCAAAAATGTAAAGATCCATTTCAAATCATAACCAATGATTTTCTCATGATCCATATTCTATTGAGAACAAGCATCACATGATAACCTTTGAATTATATATAATGTGATGGCTATTCATGAAGAATCTTCTGGCTCTTCAATAAATGTCAATATACAATCTTTGACATTATATTGCATCTTATATATGACTCGGATGATCAAACAAGTCATGCCAATAATAACTTTGTCTAGATCAGTAAACTTCTGGTTTACTGTACTTCTCAATTTTCATATTGATTTAAAGTATCAATATAATATATTTAACATGACATGCATTTTGTGAGATCTTACATCCATTTTGGGGAGATCAAAAGGCTTAACAATCTCCCCCTCATAAATAGAAATATATACAAAGTTAGCTCACACTTGTATTATAATGATCTCCACCTCAAGTGTGAGTCATATAAGCATGATTTTCTTACTCAATGAATTTCACTTGAAAGCCTTTATACTTTATAACTCCCATAAAATTTTGGATTTTAATCCAATTGGGATACAATCTTCAAACTTTTAAGTGAACTAAAGCTCAAATGTAAATTGATGACTTCTAATTTTCACCGTTAATTCATTTTCTTTTATAAAAGATAGCCTTTTCATTTTGTCTTAAATAAGGTGAACAAAAAAAACTAAGAAACTCTCAAATATTTATTCAAGAAAATGAAAATCAACTAAATAATTTGGAGTGGTATATTTCAAAATCAAAATACCTCTACATACCACTCTATGATCCTTCATTGGCTCATTTCTCATAAGAATATATAATCCTGCATGTGCATCTTAAGGATATATTATATAAAATTGTTAAAGAGAAAGAATTTCACCATCAAGAACATTTATCAAAACTGTAATATTACAAAATATTACAATATACCTTCTCCTTTAAATTCTAATTTCATTTGGAAGGTTATGTGTAATTTCACCATCACATTAAATAACTGACTAATGTCAATACTTATTGCTTTAATCAGTTATTTATGACTATTTTCAAATTGACAATTCATAATTAAATGATTTTTTTCACATCACCAAGTAGTGCTAATAAGGAAAGAACTAAAGAAAGATAATTGCCAACTATACAAAGATTAAAACAGGATCATGAAGGGACAGTGAGAATCATATTAATCTCCTACAACCAGCAAGTAGCCTATAACACCTAATTATTGAACAAAATGGATGATTAATAAAAGTATAAAACTATCTGCAAAATTGTAACCCTTGAATACGCAAATGCCAACAAACATCTAGAAGGAAAGCAGAATCAAGAGTACATTGTGTGGATTCAACAAGAGTAATTATTGATGTTCAGGATGCCATCATCAATGACAGAATAGAGACTGACCAGGATCATGAGATGCAAGAACTTCTGCATAGATATGGGACAGAATCTTTTTCATCTCACTGATGATTCCTCAAATGTGAAGGAGTCAGTGCCAAATAGTGGAGCAAAGCAAGTGTATATAAGAGGTGTAGCAGGTTGGCTTGTCAAGAACGGTTAAGATTCATTCATTTGCACAAAGCATCGTACTACTCTTAATCCTTCTGATATACTCCAAGTTCCTTCTTAACCAAGAATCTTATTGGTACTTAAAAATTGTGTTTTGAGAATAATGTTGCAGATGAATTCCACTGTCAGCTTAACCATTTATTATTGTGTAATATTTCTAACATCTCCATTAATAAATTTGATTTTTTGCAAAGCATGCTATCAGGGTAAATCCCATGAAACCAATTTCCTCTTCTAATGCAGAATACACCAAAACACTTTAGCTTGTCTATATGGTGGTCAGCAACTATTAAATCTAGAGAAGAGTTTTCAAACTGCATATCATGCTGATAATGTGTTATAAAAATAGAAGATTTGGGATTGGGGAGATGAACAAACAAGAGAAATTGTAAGGAGGAGAGGAACAATTCTTATTCATCTTCTTCTCATGAATTACATAGCTCCCATATATATATATATATATGGACATTCAACTCAACCAAAGGTTACATGGAATAATTACAAACATAAATTTCCATAAGTATACAATATGTAACCATTTCATAAAAACCTCCAAAAGCTATTCATGAGGAAAGTTATTAGGAATGGTATATGGAAGATCAATAGTTTATGGACATCCACAAAAAATAATGTTTATAACATCTTGTTTGTTATCCGTGTTTTATGCCCAAGTGGTAATTCATGTCTTGAGCTAAAAAAAAAATCTGTAATTGGTTAGGCTTATATCTTTCATATTTCATATGATAAACAAATACGGCTCTATAAAAACTAAAGGAAAAAAGATGGGGAACGACTGGGGAGTTAATTAATAGCAGCTGTGTAACCGCTATTAGTGTTTCCTCCATCACCATCTCCTGATCGTTGTTTTGTCTAATAACCGTTTCAATCATACATTTAGTAGCTTTTTTAAAAAAAACCATTATTAAATAACCGCTGGAAATTCCACATTTTTTTGTAATTAGATGTTTGGGATTGATAGCAAACCTATGATATTTAGTTTAATTATAGGCCAAAGAAAAAAAACAACTATGATATTTAAAAAAAAGGATATCACAGATGAAAAGTTAAAACTTAAAACTGACAAGAGGACAGCGGTTGTCGGGGCCATTGGTGCTGGTATTATTGATTGAACAAGCATGTAGGTATATATGCTGCCATATGTTCAGGATGAGTTGTATATATTATGGCATGGTTATTTACTGTGTCTTTAATAAGAAATAAAACTTGATTTGTTTTGCTGGAGTTATATAATGAATTCTCTTGGCGAAGAAAGAAGGCATGCGTATAGAATACGGAGGTTGGTGAGGATGAGTCATGGGATAGTGACATGATGGAATAATCGAATCTGTCACATACGGAAACGACGACAACATGCTCAACAAGCAAACTGGGACACGCATCCATCAATGAGAATCACGTGTATGTAACACCTCATATTTTCCCCTTATTTATTTATTTATTATAGATCACTTATGAATCACTCTTGGTCTTAGATATCAAAAATTTGTCCAAAATTATGAATTAAGAATTTTCAAAACAGAAATGACGCTGGTACTGTTCACAGTACCATTTTCCAGTTTTCTAACCCAACTTTGAAAAATCATAATTAATTTTAGAAAAATAAAAACTGAGTGCATTTCTAAATTTTTATTATTAAGTGAAATATAAAGTAAAAATACTCATATGTACCAATTCTTGCCCATTTGATACAGTTTATTCAAAAACCACATGCTGTCCGAAATGGTTCACTCTAATCTTCCAGATTTTGCCTCAATCTTTGGAAAATCATATCTCTCAAAATACAATTCCAAATTTTGCAAACTTTATATCATTTTAAATCTTAGGATGTGTAGTTTCTGACTGAAAAATTTCAGCCTATTTGGAGCTCATTTTCTATTTTTAACTATCACTTGAAACAGATTCGTTTTTAGGGCCTTTGGAACCCCTTTAGCTTTAAAAACCAATTTTCTTAAAAATTCACCAAAACCTCTTTTTGGTTCCTTACTTGCCTCTAATATGCATGATCATTCCCTTATCCTTCCTTATTAGTTTTAGTCCATTTTTAGGCATGCATCATCACACATTCGCATAGTATCTTGAGTAGAAGTTTAGATTACAACATAACAACAACTTCAAGAAAGCTAATAACTCAAATATTTACACAAAATCATGCAAGCAAAACATCATCTTCAAGCATCAATAATCTTTTTCTTACCCTTGCTTGAGCTTGCACCTACATGGTTAGTGGGTGGGGGATGAGATTTGGGAATCCCAATAGCAAAACCACATAATCATAACATAGTGATCTGTATACATGACTTTATGGCATGTGTATGAATACATAAACATGTGACACATCAAACTTCACTTTAGCATGCATATGGCCATAGCACAAAAGTCACATTTCATACACAAATCATGCATTTTACTCATCATAAAAGTTCATGTAACATTCACAAATCATTT
>JANTPZ010150429.1:0-30278 GCA_025593235.1 Vachellia pachyceras
ACGAAGAGAAGGAAGGTACACGAGAAGGATTCACTGGGCTTTGCAGGGATCCATCGAGATGCTGAAGGAAACCTTGCCAGGCTAGAGAAAAGTGGGATTCTAAGCTTCAAATCAGTTGAGCAGGATGTGGGAAGCACGAGGTTGGTCACTGTCACGACAAATGAGCTTATTCAATTTGATATGGAGGAAAGGATTACCTTCGTGGCTGGCAGAGGAGCTGAACAGGTACGCAAGTACAAATTCAAAAGCAATAAGACTAAAAGGGCTCTTTTTATGGGAACTGAGAGGGAGATGGCTTCAGGAAGGCAAGGTGGGCTGGCCAAGAACAGCCACCGGCGAGCCATGAGTTGCTTAGAGTGGAACTATCAGGGTCTGGGAACCACCTTGACAGTCCGAAATCTGAGAATCCAGTGCAAGAGATTTAAACCAGCTCGTCTTTTTGTCTGAAACGAAAGTGAAATCATAGAAAGCTGAGAAATTGAGGGGAAAATTGGGTTATGATTATAATTATAGTGTTGACCCAAGTGGCAGGTCCGGGGGTCTAGGTTTGTGATGGAGAACGGGTGTTCAGATCAAGATGGGTGTTTTGAGCAGGAATATTTTTCATTTGGATGAGCTAAATATTGATGGCGCCAATATTGATCTATGGTCCCCAAGGGCATAATAACAAAATGGAATGGTGGGACAGCTTAATATGTTTGAAACCAAGCGGTGAAATCGAGTGGATAGTCTCAGGTGATTTTAATGACCCGCTCTACAACCCAGATAAAGAAGGGGGAAACAAGAGAACCCAGAGAGAACTTCAGAGATTCAGAAATTTTATGATTTGGTGCGAGATGATGGAACTTGAATCAAAGGGATGTAAGTTTACTAAGAAAAACAATAGGGAGGAGGATGCCTTTATCAGAGAAAAGCTTGCTTGAGCTGTGGTAAATTGCAAATGGAGAGACTTTCCCCAGGAGCCTCTATCACATCCTAGAGGATATTGGGTCTGATCATTGCCCAATATGGGTTGAGTTTGAACATAAAGAATCACGGGCTCTGGGACTCTGCAGGTTTGACATGAGATAGATCAGTCGCCCACAACTGCTGGAAATAATTAAAGATAAGGGGAGTTAATAATGGTACCCTGGAGGATCTAGTGCAGAATCTAACTGACCTGAGCAAAGCTTCAGAAATCTGGAGTAGGAAAAAGTTTGGAAATTGTGCAATTGTGATTAAAAAGTTAGTACAAAAAATTCAGGATTGTATGGAACAAGATTTGAATGACAGAACAGCCTGTGAAATCTCAGAGCTTGAAAAAAAGATCAATGCTTTGTGGGAGCAGGAAGAAATTTACTGGGCCCAAAAGTCAAGAGTCCAATGGTTGCAGGGTGGGGATCAGAATTCTAGGTACTTCCATATGACAACGATCAGGAGGAGGAATCGTAAAAGTCATGAGGGTGAACAACGTACTCAACATTTGGCTGGAGGAGGAAGAGGAAATTGGGCAATGTTTCTCTAATTTCCACTCTCAACTGTTTTCAAATTCCTCTCCTAGGGATTTCTGTGGCAGCTCTAAACTGTTTGGAGGGACAGATAACTCATGCAGATAACATATCGCTAATGCTAACTGTCACTGATGCGGAAGCGAAGAGGGCTGCGTTTGAGCTAGGAGGCTCAAAAGCTCTGGGACCTGACGACTTCACAGGATTGTTCTATCAGAAAGCATGGGAAACGATTGGCCCACAGGTATGCTTGCTTGTCCGTAAATACTTTCATGAAGGATTTAGTTTAAAAGCAGTGAATAGCACATACTAGGTGTTAATACCTAAAGTAGCATGTCCAGAATCAGTGGGTGACTATAGGCCGATAAGTTTATGTAATTTTTCTTACAAAATTTTCTCTAAAGTCATTGCTAATAGACTGAAACCACTGGTCAGTAAGATTATATCTGAGAATCAAAGGGCCTTTGCCCTGGAAGGCTCATCCAAGATAACATTATTATTGTTCATGAGGCTTTCCATCATTTGAAATCAAGAAGAAAAGGCCCCTGTGAGATGGCCCTCAAATTAGATATGAACAAGGCGTATGATAGAAAAGAATGGGATTTTCTATGTGCTATGCTGATAAAAATAGGTTTCTCTAGAGAATGGGTGGAGAGGATTTACTGGTGTCTTAACTCCGTTTCTTTCTCAATTATGATGTCTGGGAAAAGAATTTCAACAGTCACACCTCACTGTGCCTTAAGGCAGGGGGATCCTTTATCCCCATACTTATTATTATGAGCAACATTTTGTCAAAGATGATCCAGAAAGAAGAGACTCAGAAATTGATAAAAGGAATCAAAATTGCTCAGAGATGCCCCCCATAACTCACAGCTTCTTTGCTGATGACTCTACACATTTTTCAAGCAGAAAGTAACGCATGCAGACATCTGAGTAGATTATTAGACATTTATTGTGAAGCATCTGGTCAAAAAATTAACATTAACAAATCTTGCTTATTTTTCTCAAAAAATACGCCAGATATAATAAGAGAAGAAGCTAGTCACATATTTCAGGTTTCAGCCGTGGATAAGCGGGTAGTTATCTGGGCTTATCTATCACCAGGGGTAGATCTAAAGTACAAGTGCTTAATGTTGTGATTGACAAAATCAAAGAGAAGGACTCAAGGGTGGCAACAGCATCTCCTATCTGAGGCAGGATGTGAGGTACTTTTAAAACATGTAGCTAATTCAATCCCTGTGTATCCTATGTCTTGCTTTCTTTTTCCAAAAAATGTGCTCAAACGCTTGGACAGATTGTGGCAAGTTTTTGGTGGAAAGAGACTAATGATAAAAGAAAGATACATTGGGAAGCTAGGGATAAGTTAAGGGACAAATTGATAAGCTAGGGATAAGTTGAAAAGGGACAAATTGAATGGGGGTTGGGTTTCAAGGATTTTGAGGCCTTTAATTTAGCTCTTTTAGCAAAACTTTGCTGGAGAATACTGAAGGAACCTAATCAATTGTGGGTCAAAATCTTGAAGGCTAAATATTTTCCACGAGCTGGATTTTTAGAAGCAACGAAAGGAAACAGGGCGTCCTGGATATCGTCTAGCATCTTGGAGGGGAGAAGGTCTTGGAAGGCAATATCATTTCAAGCATTGGCAACGGGAGAAATACTCCGGTGTGGCTTGATCCTTGGTTGGATAAGATACCTCGTAAAAAACTTATATCCTCATGTCCTGATGAATGCCTGAAATTTCTTACTGTGGCTGATTTAAAACAACATATTGGTTGGGACTTGACGTTAATAGAAGAGTGGCCGGAAGATTTTGAAATACAGGTCATTCTTAACACAACTATTGCCATCTCAAATAGAGATGATAGATGGATTTGGACTGGGGGAAATAGAGGGATGTATACTATTAAAGAAGGATATGCAGTGGCTAAACATTTGTGTACTGTTGATTCCTCAAATAACTCGAGTACCTCATCTAATAATGCTCAAAAATTATGGAAAGAGGTCTGGAGGTTAAAGGTACCTCAGAAAGTCAAATTGTATGCGCTGTGGATGTGTGTCTCATCTGTAAATCTAAAACTGAACCAATTAAACACCTGCTTTGCTTCTGTCCATGGGTGAAAAGAACTTGGTTCGGCAGCATGTTCACATTCAACTTTGACGGTGAAAATGGTTTTGACTTAAAAGAATGGATTACCTGCTGTCTTACATATCTCCAAATGTCACAGTGGCAAAAACCTATGGTTGCTATGATAATGTGGCAAATCTGGAAAGGCAGGAATAACTTTATATATGGACATGTGGAAACTGACCCAATTTTTACATTTACTCAGACGAGCTCTCTCTTGCAGGAATTTTGGGAAGCTAGGGGATGGTCCGTAGTGCTGGAAGATCCTGTCCTAGTAGATAACCAGACTTCAGAAGCTGTAAAAAAGTGGTAGAAACCGACAGGAAATGAGCTAAAGATTAATACAGATTGTGCATTTGATGATAAAGAAGAAAGTGTTGCTATTGCCTTTGTGATCAGGGACGTGAATGGCTCGTTGATAGATGGGACATCGCCTATGGTGCAGGTGAAATCTTCCTTTGAAGGTGAATATGAAGCAATGTACCAGGCTGTCCACCCCAAACTGGCGTGTGAATTGGTTGTGGAGAACATCCTTGCTTCAAGGAACTATTGTCGGAACCATACATTTACATTGATTCCTAGAGAAGCTAATCTATTTGCCGACTAGGTAGCCAAAACTTCTTTGTGAAGGGGTGCCCAGGGAATGGGCTAACAATCTCCCTTTGCAACTTCAGATGGCACTTTTGAATGATTTGGAGGGTTAAGTGTTTGATGCTGGTTGGTTTTCTGTATCTTTGTTTTGTATTTTTAATTTGTGTACTCTGTTAAACTATTGGCTATTAATATATTTAAGTTCTAGTTCGAAAAAGAAATTGGGACATGCTCATGTATACTCAATGGTTCAGCATCCATTGCGCGAAGAAAATAGCATGCTCAAAAAATTGAAATAATGCTATTCACAATAAAGTTGTTAGTGATCATTATCCTTGTAACTTCTAGTCAACACACACTTGCACCCCATACTAGAGGCAATTAAGTTCGAAATACTCGAATATTCAATATAGACACATCTTGTGGAAATTCGAATATTGATTTACCATGTTGCGAGAGATTAACCCATTCCATTAAACTCAACCCAACTTTAGTTGAACGGATGATAAATGTCAAAACTTCAATGCTTCACAGTTAAAATTGCTATTCTTGTTTAGGATTTAAATGTCTAAAGTTGCGATTAGTGTTCTGAATGCAATTTTTTGGTAGATGAATAAAAAAGAGTTGGGCTTCATTCATTATTGATCGAATCAGCTTGACTTCTTCCATCGAAAATTTCAAACTCTTCAATATAACCCAGAAATTTAAAGCACCTCTGACGAATGTGCCAGAGACGCATACAATACATCGGTCAATGCTAAATAAAACAAGTAAAAACGACACTTCTGTGCATACTTGTGAGTGTTGCAACTGCAACAACATTGCCTGTGATGATGGTCGCCGGTATTGAAAAATTTTACCTAAAGAGACATGTATGCATGTTACCGACATGGTTTTATTTAAGTTCACCTTTAAGATGTCTCTATATAATTAAATATATCCATCACATTAGTTGAGATATTCTTTATTCAATTACAACTATCCCATATCTTGATCATAGATTCATAACAGATCAAGTTTCATACACAACACATATTCTTGTTTCCTTTCTAATATGTATATCCATTAATACTCCTACACTTCAATTTATACAAAATTTGATTAGATCAATATTGATTTATGTTTGATACCTCTTTAGCAGCAGCCACCATTTGCAGGTTCAATTGAACTGAATAGACCGTTGGCTCTTAAATGAGTGCAGTGTTCTTCAGCATCAGCTTGGGCACAGATAACCACCACTGATATCCCATTGTAGTGAGCTTCTTGCATGATGTTATATGCATCATCAAGGGCCATCCCAGGAATAACCTTCATCAGCACTTGAACAACATATTCACGCCTGTTGAAGTTGTCGTTGTGCAGAATTACTCGGTATGGTGGTGCTGTTTTCCGTGATTTCCTGCACATCTTAGAAACCCCAGGATTAAAATTTTTTTCCCCTTTTATATTAAAAGGATAAAGTAGCATATAGCACTCTAATGTTATTTCCAGTAGTATTCAACACTCCTTGATATTATTTTTTAATTACATCAGGCACCTTGATCTTATTTATAATTTAGAGTGCTGAATGCACTATAAATAATAATAGGGTGTTGGAAGCATGAAAAGTAACATCAGGGTGTTGGATGCACCATAAATAAGATTAGCTATTGAATGTAACTGCCAACTAACATTAGTAGGTGTTTACCCATTTTAAAATACAACAATGCATCTGTGCTTCATAAGAGGAATCTAACAAATGACCAAAAACAGCCTTTTGAACCATCACGAAGGACAAGGCACAGATATCGATGTGAATTTTTAGATGACAGTCCCAGTCATCGTGAAGAAGGGAAAGGAGCTTTCCCCTTTTCCTTAAATCACTTCAATCCTACACATATCCATAATACGTTAATTACAACTTCACTGCCATCTATATTAACTTCTTCAGAACATGATTACATGCCTCGCTCACATTCTTATTACAAGAAAACAATATAACGTGACATCAATGCCAGTGTTATTTCTGCATTTCATCAAATGGTTCTTCTATTTAGGTACGGTAACGAGAATCCCTCTATAATCTCTATGATTATACCTAATAAAGCAACAAATTATATATTTGAAACTAATTTTTATGAAGTATGAGCATTTAATTTTTTTTATTACATATGAGCATTTAATTTTTTTTAATTACATATGAGCATTTAATTTAAAGATTGCAGCAGCCAAAATATTTGCAAACCTCAAATCAAACTCAGACTCACGGCCAGGAGTGCCTTTCTCAATAACTGGTCTCTCTAGCAGTCCTCCTCCTTTACCTGGTCCTGTTGCTAATGCAGCCATTGGAATGCAAAGATTAGAGAATGGTCCTCTGCAAAGAGAATGTTTGTCCCCTGCGGTGCAAATATTAGTTCTCTATGTGCAACTGAAACACTCAACCATATACATAAACATAGGGTAATCCAAGATTTTATGGGCAACAACAAATTCTGCACGAACAATAAGAAAATGAAATAAGGAAGAAAGATAAATATGGTCCAAATACAACTAAGCAATTGAAATAAGAGAAACAGGTTGAGAATGAACGTTATGGAAATTTACAAATTAACCAAGAGTTAACTGACATCAGGGTGGAAGCAATTAGAACCATTAAAAACTTCTAAAGGAATCGGTCTCAAATGAATCTAAGTTTTAATTGAACAATTAGAACCAAACGTTATGTTAGCATCGTGATGGATTGCTACTCGTCTGCAATATACAGGAAATTAAACGATAAGCACAAGCAGAAGAATTTTTTTTTTTTTGCGTACACCACAAAATTAGTTTCATGGAGAACCCAAATTCCAAGCAGAAGCTTCCCAAGAATAATCAATTCGCTATAATCGGTATTGGATTTAAATGGTTGAAGAGTTCAATGGTTTAATTGACCAACAATTCAAATTTTGAAAGGAAGAAAGAAATAAAAGGGGAAATGAGAAAAAATACCAGGCTTTGGGTTGAAGACTTGGTTGGGCGAGAGAGCTAATCTCCGGTACATCACAGTATCCATCTCTCGTTCTCTCCGGCACACTCTCTTTCGAGTTTCCGAGCTTCGTTTGGGCCCTCGCTGTATCAGACAGCGATGACCAACGAAATACAGTGTTTTCTCAAGTGTGGTTGTTGTTTCAAGAAAATAGAAGGGGGAAAAAGAAGAGGCTGTGCTTTTGGCCAGAGAATGAGTTTTTTATAACAAAATTTGAATTTATAAAAATCGTAAAAACATTTATTATGTGATAAATTCCTACAAAAATAACATCATGCTAACCCCATTATTAATATAAGAAAAGTAGTTGATTAATTGAGATCGAAAAAGAAATTAAATAAGTTGATTTTAATTATTTAATTTATAATATTTCTTTAAATAACCTTGACTTTATAAACTGATATATAATTTAATTATATATTTACATATTTCTTTTTTTACATGCAAAGTGTAGATGAGTTGAGTTCATACTTCTTAGAATCCATGATCAAAGTAGACACCGTCTATCAATAAATCTTCACATTGAAAATAGGATTGGAATTAGTTAACAAAATTGAATAAGTTATAAGCTAACTTCTTATCATATAATATATATATACACACTATTATTAAGTAGCTTATTTAATTTTATTAATATTTCATAATTAGTTAACAAAGCTTTATATTAAAAATGAAAAAAAAAGTTGTATATCAACTGTTATTTGGTATTAAGGAAATTGGTGGGCATTTACAAATAATTCTCTAACATTATTTTATTTATTATTTTATGATGTACCAATATATATAATGAACTATGGGCTTGTTTGAAATAATGTTTCAAAAAACAAAACATACGTTTAATAGTGTTTTTCCATAAAACGAGATAATCTCATTTACATATTTATCTTGATTTGCATAAAATTACTTCTCTGCCACATTTTCAAATGGCTGTATACTTTTACCTAGCTATTCAAATGCTTGGACTTGGTAAGGGATGTGTGCATATAAATTATAAAATAAATATATCAAGGAGAGATATCTTACAATTCATAATTATTTTACATTTATATTTTGAATGATTAAACATTTATTAACCTTCTTAAATCATACTTTTACCTTTTTGTTCATGACTGATTTTATTATAGTTATCGTATCGTGATCGTAATAACAAACTATTAATTTTAAATCAATAGCATGATATAGTCATCTAGGAATGTTGGGCAGCTAACACAATGAACAATAGGCTTGTTTGGTTAGCCTATTTAGGTAACCAAAATTCGTTTATGCGCTTACCGAAACAAAATTCCTCTCACATATTTACATCGGAATCTGCGTCCGTTTTCCTAACGGGGTTATCCAAACAAACCCAATATTTACTTCATTTTCCTGCAAGTACTGACAATTTCTTACTTTTCATTCACCATGTTTTACCTAATAAAAAAAGCTAAAACATACGTATGTTTTTATAAGTTACCTTTAATTTCAAGTTTAAATATAGATAAAATATGTTTAAATTTTAATTATAATGATGTCAAATTCTAAAATTAAAAGGATCACTTTTTTTTTTTACTGAAATTATTTTTATATATTTTTTCAGCACTCATCTCTTTTGTATCCCATATTTATCTTCTAAATTTTCAGCATCTATTTTTTGGCATTAACAATAATTAAACTTTTAATCTTATTAACAGTCATCTTAGATGTTTTCAACACTTATCTTGCATATTCTTCACATTTATCTTTGATTTTTTTGCCATACTAAAAACATTTAAGATGACTGCTGAAAAATTAAAACTTAAATGCTGAAAAAGTAAAGTATATATATGAAGATCCGGAGAATGAGTGCTAAAAATTAACAGATAAAAATTTTAATTCTAATCAATAGTCATGTTTTTTAATATTCCAAAACTTTAAAATTCTTAACTTTCATCAATATTATAAGATGGTTCTTAAATTATCATTTTCCAAATAAAGCATCACTAACAAAAAAAGAGAGATTTCATGGCTTTTCCCTCATGTTTGTGTCATTGTCCATGAAGTTCAAGATTCTATTACCAATGTGGGTGTTTGGAAATCACTTCCCAATCATATTATACATAAGGTGAAATAAAACTCCTCTCACATGCTTACTTCAAAATTCGTAAAACCGTTCTCCCAACGGATTCCCGAACAAAGAGACACCCATAACGGTAGAGTAGTTTTCAATAAAAGCCTCGCATATAAATATATTTTTTTTATAATTCAGCAGCACACTATCAACTCTGGTTAAAAGAGTTTATAATATGTAACTATGCCTACTCAAGAACTTGATAGTAACTCACTCAAAAAAAACTAAAAGCAGCCTAACATAGATTAACTACATTTGACATATTCTTAGGGATACAATACTAATTAACTCCATTAAGTGTAGAAACTATACGTGTAGGCATCAGCAACAATATTCCTGAAGCCACCAATTGTTGATGCCACCATAATGGACACTCCTATGAATATTGAAGCCTGCAGGGGAAAAAAACACAAACTAAGAATCAATGCATTTTACTTAGATTTTCTTTTCTTTTTTCTTTTAAATAAAAATTGTGCTTCTGCATATTATTGATGAGTACCCAATTGATGATCCAGTTGATGCTGTATCTCCTTGGCTTCTTGATTATGAGCCATATTATGCTTGGAAGCTGAAACAAGTTTGACCAAGTCAGATTATAGTCAAAGTTGTAGGCTTTGAATCAGTTCTTGTTTATTCTGTGATTTAGTTAACAGAAGCATACGAGGAAAAAGCAGAATAAGATACAAAGATAATCAGACTTACAAAATAGGAGGTGGGAGTAAAACCAAATCCTCCAAAAAACCCGAGCAGATCGCCAAAGAAAGGGAAGGTCACCCCAGCGAACAATGTAAAAGCTGCAGCATTTTGTAGAATATATTTAAGCTTATTACACATGCACACCACATCAAACCAATCAGTATCTAGAGATCCTATTGAACTCTAACTTAAGGCAAAATTTCCTACTGCTATTTCAATTTTTTCATGTGGCGACACAATTGGATCAAATTCAAACATTATCAAATCTAATTGGTGTAAGCTCTTCGAAAGACCTTTTTTTGCATTCATATGGATTAGAAATCAAGGCATCATGTTCAAACATTTAAAGTATAGCCTCTTAACAGCCAAATTACGTAATTTTTGATTGATATGTAAACTTATTACTTGAGCTTGAATTTAAATCTACAAGCCCAACTACTAAACTTGAAAGTGAGCTCAAATTCTAATGCTCTTTTCAACAACAAAATTTCTGTGCACATCACGCACACACGCACATGCATAAAATGGTTCATTTTTAATTTGTACATGTAACACAATACCCATTATATTTATATCGTTGCATGTGTATGTACACAATGTCTCCTCTACAACACGAGGTAAAGTTCTGCAGCAATGAAATATAAATTGCTCAGACATCTCACCTACGTAAGTAGTTCGAGCAACTAGTCTGAGTGCTAATCCTTGTTGGAAGTTCATTCTCTTGATCATCATCCTCTCTATCAGATCAAACACAGGCATAGCATAAACCTACAATCCAGTCCATCTTACTCCATCAAACCAGACAAAAACACACCTTAATTTAACGGCTATATCTATATATATATATATATCAGTGAATATAGCAGCTTCTTGATTTTGAAGGGAGACGCGCGCGCGCGCGAGCACACCTGGTAACTACCAACAACGTGAACAAAGACCATCAAATTTGCGGAGGCGATGAGCCAAGAAGGCTTTTCAAGAGACTTAAGGATATTGTCTTCCACGTCTTGCCCAAAAGTCCAGTACCCTATGAAGGCCACTGGGAAGTAGCATATGGCATTAACGAAGTAGGCACCTAAGGCACCCTTCCACATGGGTACCTTTGAGGGCCTCTCAGGGGTTGAAGGGATTGTGGCCTGGATTTCAAGTGCCACTGCATGGCCTGCAAACGCAAAAGAGATCTCACCAAATGCATTGAACACTCTGAACATCAAATCTGCTGAGCTTGTCTTCTTGTACGCGTAGCTCACGTTCTCTATTGGACCTCTGGCCAAGCATGCCGTCCATGAGATAGTTGAATAGCTACAATCACAACCCCACCAGCATATAGTAAGCTATACTACCTTTTGTATTTAATGTAAGAGTTAGATAACTAATTCGTGGATATTAAGGAAGCTAGTTAAATTAGTTATTTACAATAAATGTGTTAGTTTCTTTAAAATGCCCCTTTTTAATCATAACTATTATAACCACCCTTTCATGAAAACCCTATTATATAATTCGTGGACATTAAAGAAACTAGTTTCGTTAGTTATTTGTAACAAATATGTGTGTGTTTGGGAACTCCGTTGGGAGAATGGATTTTACAGATTCCGAGGCATTTTGTGGATTTCGAGATAGTTTTACGGATTTCAAGATGGTTTTTATGGATTTCGAGATGGTTTTTACAGATTTCAAGATGGTTTTGTCTCGGCTTACGTCACCGTTTTGGCAACGATGTTGCCAAACAAGCACTATATGTTAATTTCTCTAAAATACCATTTTTTAATCATGTGTATTTTAACCACCCTTTCATGAAAACCCCTTACTATGTGCAATCAATAGGGATACTTTGATTAAAAAAATTATAAATTTGAAAGACAGAGTGAATTGGGGTCTTTATTTATGATGTAAATAAGTCACCCATCTAACTCCTATATTTAGACTTGAAGGTAGTACTGTTCTGAACTCATGTTCATCTAACGATGTTTCGTTTCTCAGAAAAATCAAACTTCTTTTACCAAACTGGATTAAACCCTTTCAGCAGTGAGCATATTGTTATCAATTTATTTATGGTTTTAGTCTATTATACTCTTGTTGGTTCTTCCACAATGAGGAAAAAGAACAAATGGCTATATGTTCACATGATTCTTGACTAGGTGAGAGATTGGTCATTGCTCAGGCTTAACCAAACAAGTAAAATTTCTGAAGCATGGACTTACCTCGTCTAGTTATTCTTAGAAGTAATTTCAAGCGAAAGACCTTTTTCCACAGCTACTAATCTGGGTTCTAAGGGATATTGCTCTGTTTTCTGTTTTCAACTTCTCAGAATCAAAAAGGCAAACACCTTCTTAACATTCCCCCATTTAAAAAAAGGTAATTTCACTGATAACTAAGCAAAGTATAAACAAATCCCACCAAAATTCTCTAGAAATCTGGTAACCTGTCTTAAAATATTTCTCACATGGGTTACCTCTTTTTATCCCCAACAACGAATCCAAATCAAAACTTTCCTGTGATCTTTAATTGACATAAAGTGTCAAGCTGGTTCTCAGAAAGCATCTAGGACCCATAAAGTTAAATGTGCAACAAAAAGTATAGACTCCTCCTGAGACGCTTCACACTAGATTATGCGATACAAATCAAAACTATATTGTTGACTGATAATTTGAAGCATCAGCCAGCAGCAGCAGGTCAGTAATAACAATTATAATATAAAGTAATAGAAGGCAAGACATTAAAACGGATTAAGTGATCCGTACCATAGAGACATAATAGCTGCTGCTAATGAAACACCAGCCACAGAGTTGAAATTGGGAAGTTGAGAGAGGAAGAAATGGATTCCACCGAAGATGAGAATCCAGTAAGATTGCTTGAGCTGTGTGCAATTCGTGCAAGCTATCTCCATGAACTTCTTCAGACATTGCCCACCAGTGACCATATACACAATATCACACCCAACTTGAACAATTAACTGCTGGGGCAGCACAATCCAAGGTCCGAGCTTTGGCCCGAAAGCATGTCGACCCAGATCAATATAGCGGTCGAACCGGGTACCCGGAACACACTCGTGGAGTTGGATCATTTGCCACATTGTGTTCAACGTCAGGCACCAAGATAGCAGCAGCAGCAGCGTCCCTGGTCCCCTGAAAATCCCAAAAAAAAAAAACAAATGAAATTTTGGAGTGTTAATGTTAAAAGGTGTAAACTTTTTTATGTGGGGGTGTGAGGATATAATAATGGAATATTGATATTCTCTATCTTCTATATACCATCCCAAATAAGCCATCGCATAGGGTAGGCCTAGAACTCCTGCGCCTATCATGGCCGTGACGGTGTGGAAGGTTGAGTACCACCATTTGGCGTTTCGGGAAGGCCCATTTTCTGTCCATTTTCCGTTTGAATTAACTTCCTGCAACAAGCAGAGCATGAGAAATACAGAACCCAACAAAACAAAAGCACAGACACTGTAAGAAAACTATATATAGACAGAAATTACCTTGGAAGGAGGAGGAGAAGCTGAGACCATTTTTGACAAGTTAGGGAGAGCGTAGTTGCAGAGCAAGAGAGGGAGAAAGAAAGAATAGGCCCCCCTTGAATTTCGGAGTGAAGCCAATGAATGGAACTTATATAATTCAAGTACAGTGGTTGGTTGATGAGTGAGTGGAGTCTAGATGTGATTTTATAGTAAAAAATGTTGGAGGAATTTTATTTTAATTTATATAAAAGTACTTTTTAAATTAACTCTGAACGATGGGCTTACTTGAAAATGCTTCAAGCTATTTTTGTGTTGTTTGACAAATTTTTCATGAAACCATGATTTGGCTAACCAAAAGTGCTTTTTTTTTAATAGCCAAACAGGCTTATTTAAGCATGCATATAGGACTAGGTACGGATACACTAGTCTATTTTTATTCACGATGGATTCAATTCAGAATTTAGTTTCTAACAAGCACTCAATGTCAGATTACGTTTAGTACTTGTTCTACCTTTATTTTAGAATACAGTTGCAATATAGATAAAATTAGAGCGTCGAAAGTACAAGAAAAAATAGCATCTTGTACGTATTGAATACACCATAATTAAATCATCACCAGAAAAAATAACTATCATAAATAAGATGACAGTAATAAATGCACATACAAATAACATCAAAGTGTTGAGTTGCAGATGCTACTTTATCTTGAATATAATGTTTGGCATGATGAGCAAGTGTGCCCTACCTCCAAAGGGTCACTTGCCCCTTAATTGTACATTTGCTTTGGTTTACTTATCGGCAATCATGCAATTGATCAGCGAAAAACAAAAGAGGTGAAGTTGTGTTCAATTTAAAAAGAAAAAAAAAAACGAAGTTAAATTGGGTGGCCCAGAAGCCTCCTCAGCTCATGTATGAGTTAGGATGTGGCATTCTCACTAATCCCTTGCTGCACAAAGAGATTAGTATCCAACAAGTTTTCTTGAGACCATCTACAATGCAATAACAAGCCAGTAGAATCTTGCTTTTTCTCCTTCTTCTTCTTCTTCTTAATGTTTTTAATTTCTCTTGGTGTCTGCATTTCCTTTCTTGTGCTGAAAGAAGGGGAATATTGAATGATTACCACTGAAAATAACGCATCACTTGATTTGATCGATCACTTTTATGTCACTGCTAATAATATATATGCTTAAATACATACAGAAATTTTCCACTAATTGGGATATGCCATAGGGGAATTGATATCTTCCAGTTTACTCACATAAACGAAAGAGCATAAAGTTTGACATGTCCACATGAAATCCAAAGTTTTTTGACATTGAAAAGGAAATGGCTGGCTCATTGTGAAAATGTGAATGCTTCATAAAGATGGGCCAGCACTGATAAAGAAAGAAGGATCAATATCATCGTTAATCCTTACTATTATTTGATTTAGTTTTAGTTTTGCTCTTTGTAAATTTTAAAATTAAGTTTCAATCCTTAACTTTTAACAAGTGTTAGTTTTGATTCTTGTACAACCACAATAAAACTTTTTACCACTAGATATGATTCCCTGCATAGATCACACAATATCATTATGCTCAATTAAAATTTATACCTCTCAATAATGGTTTTGACCCCTACACTTTTAATAAATTTTAATTTGGATGGTACCTTAATTTTTCCCTGGTTATAGTTTTTGTTCCCTTAAGTTTCAAATTATAAGTTTCAATCCTTCACTACCATAATAAACACTTTTTTACATTCATTTTGTAGTGGATATCTATGTGAGAGATGTTAAAAATATTTAGATGTAATGTCGCTTGAAAAATAGATTTAAGCAGATGACCTACGTAATAACCTCATTCTCTAGTAGTACATCAAGTTTCATTCCATTTAAAATTTTAACGTAAACTTTGATCATTTATCTTTTAAGGAATCAAGATCAAAATTAAGGCAAACTTTATGTATAAAAATTATATTAAATCTTTTAATTTTGTTTCTATATTTAATACCATTAAACTCAAACCAAATTTTTATAAAACTAAAAAAATCATAACTTGAAATTATGATGGGAACGTTTAGGGTTTAATACCTTTAAACTCAAACCAAATTACATGCACTGGAATTAAAATGCTAACAATAATATTAACCCAAGTTACTTTCGTTATAGGAAACTGTTCAAGTTTTGGTATGGAATTGACCCAACTAACTATAGGAATGTTTTGCTGGTAAAGTGTGAGAGGGATCTAATAGGTAATGATTAAGCTTAAGGACTGAGAGGCTTTTCATTGGGAAAGAAATGGAATTGATTGGGGATTGGATTAGTGAAAATGATTAAAGTTTGGGCACATTGTTGAATTTTTGAAGATGGTGGAGGGGCCTCTGTCTGTGTGTGTCTCGTATTATTATTCCTCTGATGTGGTTGAAGTGGAGTGAAAAAAAGTTGGTGGTGGAAAGAAGCCTCCTGGCACTAGGGATCTAGCAGACCACAAAAAATAAACAATTAATTTTTTCCCTAAAAAAATACAACCATATGATGAAACCTTTTCCCCTATTATTGCGCACATTTGCTTGTTCCAAGCACATTTTTTAAGGTATGAATTTGTTCCCGGTGACTTTCTTAAAAGTAATGTCATTTTGAAAGGTTTAAAATTAAGTAATCTTATCTTATTTATTAAAATGAAACTAATTTTTAATGAAAAATCTAATGACATGTTTGATACGCTAGAATTGATTTGAATGGAAATAGAGATAGAGATGGAGATGAAGATAGAAATAGAAATTAAAATAGAGATGGAAATGAAGATAGAGATGGAGATGGAGATGGAAATAGAAATTAAAATAGAGATGGAAATGAAGATAGAATGAGATGAAATGGATATAGATATATAAAAAAAGGATGGGCCAAAAAATCAATTCCATAGAATTGAATACAATTCCATGGATTATATTATGGAAATCATTTCTACCCATTTTGAATTTCATTTCCATTTTCATTTCCAATTCCACCTCCCAATTCCACCATACCAAATATAGAAAATGAATTACATTTCCAATTCTACCATCCAATTCCACTATACCAAACATGCCCTTAATATTTCTCCACTTTGAAATTTGCAGGAGTCATGTGTTCAAAAAGCTTCCGGAACAACGTTACCTTTTTTTTTTTTTTTGAGCAAAGGAACAACATTACTTTCAAGTGACAATTTTTGTGGTAAATTCACACCTTGATCTTTTTTTTTTTTTTTTTTGGGTTGGATGCATCCTTCATTTGTGAACTTGGTTCATAATAAGAAGACACTCACTTTATGTCATGGTCTCGTAGACTTGTCTTTTTTCCCAACTCTAGATGGCAAAAATTGTTCAGGCATTCCTAATACTCTATTATCTGCCTCTTGTGCAATGGGTCCTTTTAAGATGATGCATCAATTCATAATAATGAGTTTTTTTTGGATAATATTAATTATACACGTGTTTCATTTCCGAAGTAATTATAATTGGCTTCTATAAATATTAGGCATATTGTTACTCCCGTTTAAAAAAACACGTTTGATCTAGTTGAGACAAAACGCATTCATATATGAATTTATAAATGATCATGTACATTTTAACATAAATTTACAAGTATTTAAAGATGAATTTATAAATGATCATGTACATTTTAACAATCAATGGTGGTCAAATAGTAAGTATAATTGGAGAACTTACACTAATAAATATAAACAATTCCACTTAAGTTTCGGGCATTTAAAACAAATTTAATTAATAACTTAGTCAAAAAGTTGTGCAACGAGGCAAAAGAAGTCGGGAACAAAATTAGTTTGGGGACTAATCTGATTACTTCTCTTATGTTTCATATAAGATCTACTAAATTAATCTGATTAAATTAAAAAAGTTACTTAAATTAGTTAATATAATATTTGTTTTCTGAAACACACTAATCATTTTCCTCAATTCTCTCCCCACTTCAATTTCTTACTTAATTCTTAGTAATGGAATATCATTTGAAAAAAAATGATAACTATGAAAATATACCTTACATTTAGGATTAAAATGAAAATTCTAATTAAGTCTTGCATTAAGGATTGGATGGAGTAATATATATCTATTATTCTTTATTTTATTTAATTGATTGAATAAAATGCATGGTGTTAATGTATAATCTTTATTTAAATAATTAATGTAATTACTCTTCCTTGATTGGCAATTGTCCTCCATGTTTCTACAATTATGTAAAGTGGGAGGATCACCAGCCATGGAAGTCCCACAATTAAATCTCACAGTGCAAGAATGAAGTCGCATGTACCCTTCTTTGTTTTGTATTACCTTTTGTCTTTAATATATAAAGTCTTAGTTGATTTTTTTTATAATTAAGAAAACTAAATAAACTACTTTACATTTTATATATTTTGAAATATACATGTGTATAATTAAATTATATATAAGTTTATAAATAATGTAAATTAGTCTAGAAAAATTATAAATATATTAATTTATTTAAATTTCTTAATTTCTCTAAAAAAAAGTCAATGCAACCTGTATCATGGACCAAGGAGGTATAAAATAAATAAAAAATTATTTTTATTTACTAATCATCATGCACCACGTTCACTGTGATGTCGATGTCTTGAATTAGCTGATTTTCTCGTCCTTGTTCATTCTCATACGTAAGAAACGTGTACGCGAGGTTGCTTTTGTTTAGTTCTTTTGATAATAAGGCAGATTTTAATATTAATTTATTATATTAAGAAGGATTAACCTTTTATATTAAAACCGATCCCTATTAGATCGAGATATGTCTATATTTAACATCTAATTGCACCTTTAATATAGATTTTCCAGTAGAAAAATACATATGTTTAACTATATCAAACTTTCACGTTCTCAGGTACTAATTAATAATACTATAAGACATGAGTGTATATATCTCTTGACTTTTTTTTTGACCTGGATATCTGTTGGGATGAAACAGTATGGTAATGTAATAAAAAACATTTTTTTGACTCGTACTACAATTTCAAAACCAGCTAGCCTTGTTTAGTATATATGCCATAAAGATAAGGAATAAGCATTTTAGACAAAAATTAGAAAAAGAAAAAAGAATCAATATGCCACCTATGAAAGATCAATATATAGAAGGGAATCTGATTGTGGAGTCTATTAATATATATGCCATACGAAATAAGGAATAAGCATTTCAGATAGAGATACGATGAACCATATGGTAAGCTAATAGATAGATAGATATATATATATATAAGAGCTAGTTTATGGATGACAAAATTATATTAATTCTTTCTCCTTTTGTACTACTACAGACGTCCGTTTTCAAAATGGACATGATAACCAAGTACTTTTAATGTTCCTAACAAATATGTCCCTATAAAATGAATGTGAAAATATCAAAAAGGAAACATGAAAACCATCAATCATAATAGTGTTGCAAAGCATAGCTTTCTTAGTTGTCAAATATCGCACCAAAACAAAAGAATTAAAATGCAAATACACACACATACGAGTTATGCATGATTCTAACATCTCAAGAAAGACACATGAGAGAGAAAGGTGGTTAATTCCAATTAGTGGCGGAGTTAGGACCCTGGTTTAGGGATGCAAACTATTTTTAATAAGATAAATTAGACTTATTCTTAATATTCGTTGAGAAGAATCTGAACAAAAATTGAGTAGGTTCAAAATTAATAAATGAGTGGGTGTAAAATAAATTACATAGTACTAATATATACCTAATTTTCTGGAAGTCAGTGGGTGCGGCTGCACCAATTGGAACCTATGAATAGTACTTAATATACATGATCATGCTTCGTGCCATTTTGTATAAGGTTTCCAACATTGTTTAGGAGCCTTCGAGCTAATAAATTGAAGAACAAGTAATGGCAACAACGAAAAAACATCAACATCGACTCTTTCGAACTCTGCAAGCATGTCTTGTTATTGGGTTGTGTCACTTTAATAAAACATTAACTAACCCACACAAGTTATAGGCACTTGTGATGATCGACTAAGACGTTTTAACAACGATACATCGGACATCAAGCCTAACCCAGCAATGTGTGTTTGTTTTCACTTGTTAGCAGCCTCCTCTGTGCTTTGTCTTTTTGGGATGTAACAGGCAAAGAATGTTACATTTGTTATAATTAATTAATTTATTTCACTTTTAATTCACTCAAATTAATTAAATAACTTTTACATTGATAACCAAATCACGAGGGGTGGCCAATTTTCATACCAATTATGTTCTTTTAACACAAAAAGTTTGAGTTTGTTCAATTCTAAAGACTCATTAGATACAAATCATCCATTCGTGCTCAAAGAGCATTTATAAAAAGATACTTACATATCGGTTATCAATAGAGTTCTCACATCAATAGTGAAATTTAAACTTGCAACTTTATAAATTATGAGCCAACTTCTTGTTAATTGGATCAAACTTTGTTAGCTCATATTCATGCATACATTCTCTGATAGTTGAAAGATATTTCATAAAGGGTATCTCACAAAGTAGTCCTTTCAATAAGTTTAGGCAACTGAATTTCATTTTTTCACAGAAATTAATAGTCTCGTCTATATCTACCACCACTGTGTACTAAAAAGCTAATAAGATATTATGTCCATGGTCAAATTCCATTTGATTGGGAATCCTGTAACATGCATGTATATAGCTCTCTTTCTATAAAACAATATTAATATGTATCTCATCAGTGGGATTTTGACACGTCTATTGGAATAGTCAAATTAATTAACATGCACATATAAGCTGCTGCTGCTCATGCATGTGCATTGCATCAGACTTGATGACTTGAACCCTCACTTGCACAAATTTATATTTTCATCATTATGGTGGAAAGCTTCTTTTTGGATTATATATCATTTATTAATATTAATATTATTAGCTTTTTAATCCACTGATGAGTATTTAATTATGTTTTGATTATTAATGTTGTTGGCATTTTTAAATTCATGCAATTAAATGTGGACTTCCTTTTCTTTTGGCTTCTACCTTTAATTTCACTTTCTCTTTATTCTTCATTATTCAGCTTTGAATCTCAACACATCTTCAGTTTAAGTTTAAATTTCTGTAGGAATGAAAAGAAAGAACAGACATAATAAAAGAGTGAAGACCGCACTCCCTCATCCTTCACTCCATTTTTTAAAGGAAAAAATCACTATAAAATCCTAAAAATATAATTATTTAAAAGTCTCACTATAAGTTAACAATATTATATTTTGTTGATTATTGGGCTTGCAGGAAAGGCATGATTTTCTTTTCTTTTTGTTATTTTTGTTTTGCACTTTTTCCAACTTCACTTGTAAGCTTAAGCGGCAGCATCTAATTCTTCGACAAGCAAAAAGATGTAACAAAAGCTTAGATTTTTTTCTTCCATTCATGTTGGTAGTTTTATTTAGTTAATGGAGAATCTGGGTTTGGGACCTTCCAGTAGCTAGTATTCTTGTTCACATGTGTTCTCTGCAAAATTTCTGAGCCTTATGGATATTTCTTGTGTTTCTTCTTCAAATCCAACTCATGCAACAAGTTTTAGCGTTATACTTTGTATTCACTATTTAATTTTGGAAAGTCTGTAAGTTATCGAGGAAAGTACTTAATTTCTAAAAAATCCAATAACAATTGATCGATATAAACCTATTATCATTTATTACATTAGAATTTATCATTACATGTTCTTTAACTGTTATTAGACTTTTAGGTAATTAAAAATTTTGCTTATAATCTCATAGTAATTCTCCCTTAGTTAAAATAATTAAGGGTATTTCAACATTTCCCCTCTTACTTTTGTTTTTTCCTCTAATTTCAAAATCTCATTTTGGAATATGGTTCATCCTCTGTCATTATTATTGAATTTTCTCACACATCTCTATTGTTTTACATTTTCGAATGTTTTTTTCTGTATTTTCCCAAAAATATAAAAACCAAAAGTTATTTACCTTTACAAGTTTGTTTGGGTCATAAGCAGGTTAGTTTAAGAAAGGTCCGCGCAGGTTCGAACCCTGCTGTCGATGGATGCATAAATTCTTATGGCTTTTCTATGGTATAACCCAATAAACCATAATAGCCCTAAGAAGGGCCCGCTTCATTTTTCTAGTGGGCTGGGCTTTCGGGTCAGCCTGATGTCCCTTGCAACCCTAACAGTGAAAATGCACGAACTAGGTACACTAGACTTGAATGTTTAGGAATCACTTTCTAATCGTGTTGCACACAAGTTGAGATAAAATTTTCGTCACATAGTTACTTTGAAATCCGTAAAATCAACTTCCCAAAGACAACTTCCCTTTGTTGTGCCTTCCTATATTGTGAAATATAAAAAAATTAATAAATTTGAGTTTTAGAAACTTGCGAAGATTAAATCATAATTCATAATGTAAAGATCCTTTGTTTTCAAATATTTTTTTTTGTTAATTACACACAACAAAGCTCATATATAGTCAACTATAGAAAACTTAAATGCACAAATTTTATGTGCAAATGAGATCAATTCTGATTACTAAACCAAGTTTTTGTTTTTGTGATGCTGTATTGTACTTTGAAATTTAGTTTCAAGGTACGAATAAATTATAAGATCATTGTTTGAAGAATTAGATTCAATTCAACAACCTTTTCACTTAAAGTTGTTATGGCATAAGATCAAAACAATTTTACATTAATGAGCCTAAAGAAATTGAGTCACGTAGCTTTAAGTTACATGAAACCAATATCATCATAAAAGGTCGTGTGTGTATCATTATAATATTAATTATACAATTAATCATTACCAAAAAAATGTCATTTAGCCACAGAAAAATCTATCAATGAATGGTTATATTCATCAGAAATTTTATATTTAGCGATGAAAAATATTAGTGACCCTCGTTTTAGCAACAGAAAATAGACATTTAATAACAGATTTTCCGTCACTAAATGACATTTTTCTAATATTGATAATTAATAGAAAATATAAAATCTATGGAAAATAAAAATTACAAGTTTAATTACTAAAAATGATGGAGACTAGAGAAACATATATGGAAGTATGTATAGAACAAAGACCCTAATCTACAACTCGGTCGATGAATAAATAAAACATCCTTACAAAATCATCCACTTGATTCTCACCAAACACTCGAAAAATGTTCAGGATACAAATAATTACAACATTGTCATGGAATAAATACAACATCTTTATGTAATAAATGTAACATATTTAACACACACACACACACTTGTTCGTCATTTAACACTTAGAGTAATTATTTTTCATTCAAGACACGATATTATTTAACCACAAGAATATGTAATTACAGGTTTTAATCTGTAGAGGTAATTTTGAGCCAACTTAAAAAAACTGCTCTACTTTCAATTTATCAATACATCAATATTAATAATAATATATATAATATAAAATCTATAAGAAGTAAATAATAAGTAGCACAAAGGAACTCACCTCATTCCAGGTTTAATAGATTAACCCAAAGAATGTGTATGGTTAAGTAAAATGTTCTACTTCTACTACTATATATATATATATATTGATCTGATACTTCTACTACTATTGAAGGTTTACAAAAAAGATAATTGTTACTTATATATATATATATATATATATATCCCATTCAAAATAAGCAGAGTGCATCTACAAAGGAAAAGGGTCAATTATAACAATCGGTGAAGAAAGTGAAAACGATAAATGAATGAAGACTCTATTAATGGATGAACTAAGCAACAACTAGATCGTGCATGCATTAATATACATATATATATGGAATGTGATTAATCTGGGTTTTTATAATATCTAGTTAATTAAGTATTAAACTTTAAGCTTATCCAGTGATTAATTAACTTGTACGTCCTTGAACGTAATCTTTTTTCCACATCCTTAAGAGTCAAGTGGCCTTTACATGCACTCAAGGGACAGAATTATATCTCTCTCTCTCTTCAAATTTCAAACTTCAAACTCTTCTCTACTTGCACGACAAAATCCCATAATTCAAATCATTCAAAATCACACAATCAATTAATTATGTGTATATATGTATGTATATAAATTTAATAATGCACAGAACTTATCGTTTTATCCATTAATTGGTCATGCATGCCTTTAATAAAAGCCAACTGTACTATACATTTAAAATGATTAAATGTTCAAACACTACAGATCTAATTAATTATAAAGTTTTCTATACTGAATACCAGACGAAATATATTAATTAATTACATATACGGTCAAGCCCACCAACACTAACTCAATAACATTTGTCTTTATCTCTAATATGTATCAAGCTAGCTTTTATTAATGCTCTTTTGTATGGAAAATGGAAGAATTTCAAATTATATAAATAACTCCCTAAAAATCTATATATTTTAAGATATTACATGCATTATTTATATTTCACACTTTAATTTATAGTGTATAATTATATATACACATTTATAGTACATAATAAACACACATGGACGTTATACACATACGTATATGTGGGGATTATTTTTCTATTAATGGAGCATGGGTATTTTTAATGGGAATATCCACCCTTACGTGTAGCTTTGAGCTTATATATTATTATTATTATATAATCGCATCAATAATAATCAAAGGAGCTTGATCTACGTAGGAATTTAAAACGCCCCACATGTAACCGTTTGTGTAATAAAATAATTAGATTCTTGGTCTACGTAAAATAATTAAACTCTATATTTTATGTACAGCACAAAAATAGTACTATCATGCGATTAGAGTTACACATGCCATGATGTGTGTGAATTCAACGATAATATTCTCAAGGAAAACCCATCTAAAATGACCGGATATTTTTATTTAAAGACAATCATTTTTTTAAATCATTTGATGTGAATTATATGGACATATAATATTGGAAAATAGAGCAGGTCAAGATTTGATTGAGCCCGTCTGAATTTTATTATTTTGAATAATATTTTATTTTTTAAAAACATAGTATACAATAATGACAATTATTTAATATAATATCAGGTTATCTACATATTGGTATAAGTTGAAGATAATGCAAACAAGCAACATGGGTTAGTCCTGTTTAGGTTTTAATTTGACTGTCTGAATACAAGGTTTTGGTTTAGATTCGTATAAGAGCAGAAATTGCCTTTGGTTGATGCAAAGAGATATCTCTAATTGGAACCAACAACGTTCACATTTGGCTGAAGGTTTGGTTGGAAGCTATTTTGAAAATAACTTTTACAAATTTCGAGGTAAAACCTATATTTTGAAAAATAGATTTTAGAAAATAACTTTTATAGATTCCGAGGTAAAACCTAAGTTTTAAAAAATGATTTATATTGAGAAGATATTAGCTTTTACGGATTCCGAGACAAAAAGTAGGTAGGAAAGAGGAAAGAGAAGGAATGAAAAATATGAAAGATGAAAGAGAAAGAAGAAAAAAAATAGGAAGAGGAAAGAGAAGGAAGGAAAAAAGTAGGAAAACGGAAAAAGTAGGAAAAGATGAAAGAGTAAGAAAGAGAAAACCTAGGTTTCAAACCGATGTTTTGTAACTAAAATAGATTTTCTGAAAATTTTTTGTGCTTGGACAAAACTTAGATTTTGGGTCAAAACCTAGATTCCGGGAATAGCTTCCAAGCAAGCCTTAAGTTATATAACTACACAAAGAAAATAATAATGTTAACAAAAGAGAATATACTCCACATCACAATAATGGAAATGAAAGTATGAAACCATATGACATATCCTGGAATATTCCAAGGACCCTAACGTATATTTGGTGATTTTGATGTCTATTTCCAATAACACTATAAACACAAGAATCCAACTCCATATTTTGTCCTCTTTTGTTGTTGGTTGGAAAAAATTCAAGTCTTGCAGCTTACGCCTCACCATTGCAAGTGCCATGATTTAAAAGAAGAGTTATAAAAATATTTATAAGTTATTCATCATTAAAATCCTTACGGTGATTGTTGGGAAACTTATAAGAATAATACTTCCATCCTTTCTTTAATACAAGATACATTTTATAATTCGATTTTTTATTAAAATCGATGTTATATTAAAAATCAGAGGTAGTTTCTCTAGCTAGTTAGTCTCAAAATAGACATTAGATAAGGGTTTACTTTGATACTAAATATAATATTTCAATCAACCTCATCTTTTAAATTTATAATTTTTAAGATATGCCAATTAATCGCATGTATTAAGGTGTTTTGCATTACAATGCAAATGATTTAAGAGTGAGTGTAGTTTAAAAAAACCAACACACATTTTGATAAAAACAATTAACCAACTACTTCTCTAATATCCACAGATTATTAGCTCTTATATTGAAACCAAAGGTGGTATGGGTTAAAATTTTGTTAGCTAATTAGATCAGTTTCTGTTTTCTTACACACACACACTCTCTCTCTCTCTTCTGATTGTACCCTTAATTATTCTTTTATATAATATCTCGGATCCATTCAATACATTTGTTTTTTTTTTTTTGGTATGGTAAAACATTTCGTTTTGTATATACAGATGTTAGTTTAAGTCTAATTATACACAGTCATATATATTATTGTATATTATTTTATTATATGATTATTAATTAGATAGTCTTCAAACTACCAGCTACAGCCTACTTATTATTATTTCTAGAAAATAAATCATCTATAGGGAGGCTTAAAAATAAAAAAATTGGCACATATAAGTTGTCCAACAAAAGATAAAAAATGAATATATGATCGTTAACAATGAGAACAAGTATTTTTTGTGTGCTTTAAATGATGAAATTTGGTTAAAATCTAAGTTTAAACTTGGTGACTAGCAATGACCTTATGCATAAAAATATAATTGATTATGCCATGAACGGCATTCGTGTGCACCAATCTATCTAAAACCCAAAAAAAAAAAGGATTGAAATTTATGGTAACCACTCATCTATAATTGGACAAAATATATGCAATTTAGAGCTAAAATCCACCCCCTACGATTCATTCAAGTGTTGACAATAGAGAGATAAAATCTAGGTGGGTAGGGATCAAAGGTTCGAATTCTTGTCATATAATAAAAAAAAGAGTTAAAAATCCATTTGTTCCTGTTTAGAAATCAATATTGATTAACTGCTTAAGCTGATAAGGATTAAACCTCGTGTAGAGTTTTGGTTGGCTTAGTTGATTACTACAAATGAGTAGTCTAAACTTGAATCTCAAAAGCCTGTTGAATCTGATTTTTTTTAAAAGAAATCAAGAAAAGTTTAGGTTGAATAGGTAAACTTTGTCAAAGTTAATCCATCGATGAAAGAAGAGACCTCCTCGAAGTTAAAAAGGGTCATGAAAATCTTTTAAACGGTGACACATTATGGTTTAATTTGGTAAAAAATAATCTGCACTTTAACTTTCTTTGATCTGATCCTTCATGCCTTCAAATCAAACATAACCTTATATAATAGGAAAAAACTTATGCTTTTAATGGTTTTCACTTTTCTCTTAATTGGGGGATTAGTATGAGATTTCTAGGAAGTGATTTCACTGTAAAATCCAATAACAACTTATGAACATATAATAACAATTTTTAATGCTGGAATAATGATAATAGTTTCATATTGCTAACTAGCCGTTGAGATTTTTTTTTGTAATTAAATCGCTTCATGGGGACCCAAAATATACTCTATTGGGTTTTATTTATAAGAAAAACTTTCTTTTATACATGGTTAATCCTATAGATATATATATAAGCAATGATTTGATTTTCTCTAAAAAGTTAATGCATTTTTTCCATTTTTACGCTCAAAATTACAAGTTCCTTCATATATTTTTCACATATTCTCTTTCATATCTTTTCTTATTCATTCTTTTTTACACTCATCATATTCATAAATAAGTATCCACTTAGAAAAAGATTACATCCCATAAATATTTATTGTTTTTAACCAATTTTAAACAACATTCATTTTATGTTATTTAAGTAATTGTTGCTTATAAAAAGATTGTAAAACTAATGATAAAAAGAATATGATAATACTGAAATGGGACTGGAGAGACAAAGTGTTCCGCAATTTCAAACAACCTTCGACCATGACGACGGCTTGTCTTCGACCATTCAATATACCTCCAACGACGGCTTCGTCTTCAACCACGATGGCAGCTTCATCTTCGACCATGAACTTGGAATGAAGACGAAGACGAGGATAGGAACGGTGACCTCTGACGAGCACAGGAACGGCGACCTCCAGCTACGAAAATGAGACGGCAACCATATTTTTTGTCTTTTTATTTTTAAATATAAAAGGGCATTTTAGTCTTTTGATATAAAAATTAGATTACATTTCCATGACATACCAAACGTACTTGTAAAACTCATATCCATTTCCATATCCACCTCCACCTCAACCTCCATATCCATTTTCATTTCTATCAAAATTAATTTCAGTATACCAAACCGGCCTTTAATGGTATAATTGGGGTTATATAGAACACATACTTAAAATCCTCTAATTGGAAGGTTAGTAAGGTGAAATCTCATGAGTTATAAAAATATCTACACCACATCATATAGAGGTGAAAATGGTAGTAAAAAGGGGATATTGCACGCACGTGGATTCTATTTAATTTGGTCATCAAGTTAATTAAAGTTAAAAAAATTACATTTTAACATAAGAACGACACATTGACCATCGACTAGCCAGCTAACTCTTCAAAGCTTAGATTTTCCCCTTATTAATTTAAGTTTCATTCTTTTAAAGAATATTTAGATTGAACCTTGTTGCCCTTAAAAATATATGAAGTCACATTTTTGTGTAACTTATTTTAAATCCCATATAAATGCAAGAAATTTGTCGTTTTATTATCTTTGGTGATTTGGATGAAATATCGATTAATTTGAAGACGTCACTCCAACTGTAGAGAAGATTCCATAGAGATTCTCCGCATAAAATTAAATGAAACAATCAAATATAATTTGCAATGAAAATAAAGGGATGAAATACTTTGACGCATAAATTTAAGTTTACTTGGATAAAAATAATATGCGATTAAATGGGAATCATAATAAATTAATATATTTTAAAATAAAAATAATAAAGAATTTACTTATATTATTACCACTATTAATTTAATCTTTAACATCAGCATATTTACAATTATGAACAAAAAATAATGGGTTTAAAGTAAGAACTTGGTTTCAATAATACTGTTGAGTTTTTTTAATTAGTCTCACAATTCTCAAAATTAATAAGTATACAATTCATGAGTTCACTTGAAAAATTAATATTTTAGAAGTAGTAAGTTAAACTTAAGAAATGCATCATATCTGTAATCAAAATTAATTAAGGACATATATGTATTGTTTGTATGTAATAAATTGTATGACATAATTGTGGGGGAAAGAGTGCATATTCGACAGAACATTCGAAGAAAAGGGATCACCATCTCACAGTAACCCCTTATCCACTCCTTAACTTTGTCTTTAATTTACCCCAAATTATTAGTGCCCATCACACTTCAACTACAACAAAACACACTAGTTAATTATACTATGCTATTCTTGTTCTAGATTTTGTTGAATTAAATACAAAAATATAATTCCAATGAAAAATTATTTTTTAAATAAAGGTTGAAGATTCAAATTTCATAAATTAATAATGTTATTTTGATCTTTAATATAAGATTAAGTTAACTAATTATTTTGATCTTTATTTAAAAATTATTTTTTAAATAAAGGTTGAAGATTCAAATTTCATAAATTAATAATGTTATTTTGATCTTTAATATAAGATTAAGTTGACTAATTATATACTCAAATATAGCGCTACACATACATATACATACATACATACATACATACATACATACATACATATATTACATGATGCATCTAAAATACTTAAAGAGTGTAATCGTGTTGAAATCTCATGTTAGCTTTGAGGGTAATGGTTAATATCTTTCATCTTTACCTTTTTTACATTTTAAGGAAGGTGGTGAAGTTGATGAAGAGTAATAATATTGAGTATGTGTATTTCATATTCCACCCTTTTTGGCCATCTATTTCATATTCTATGCCATCCACTTCACAAATCTTCAATTTATTTAAAATCAGGAGAGATTGCCCATCAATATTTGTTGAGTTAATTGCTCAATGGTACCTAAATTTGAATCCCCATATTTTTGTAAATGAAATCCTTTAAAATATCAATATTTTTGTATGAAAATATTTAGCTAGGAACCTTTGGATAATAAATTCTTTAAAAAAATTTATTTATTTTTCATTGCAAAATCAATCAAAAGTCTATATTTGAAAACTTTATTCAATAGAAGGATTCGATATATTTTCTATACACATAAGTATTAGTACTTAAAAGATTTTCATACAGAGAAAATTCTGTTTCTTGAATTCAAATTCTTTCTATCGATAAAATTTTTAAAGAAAGATTTTTTTAATAATGTTTACAATCGCATACCTGAAACTTTTAGTTTTTTTTTTCATTTTCTATTTTCTTTTTTTAATAATACTAGCAATAGTAATTTTCAAGATTCTCACTGGACCCTGGCTAGGACTTCTCTATCCCCCGCCCCTAAATTGCATTTCCTTATCCCTATAGAACAGTTCGAAAAATAATAATAAAATCCATAAATACAAAAGTTAAATCATCATCAACTACAAGAACAAGTGTTGTTTAAAAACTGTCTTCCTTGACAGAAAAAAATCCATGCCATACCCACGAATGTTACAATAGTGAAACATGTATCTGGAAAAGAGAATATCCAAATCCACTAGAAATTCCAGTATGCACTAGATGTAAGTGCACTTTCCAATCAAAATATTTCGAATATTTTCTATAGATTCCATTTTACCTTAAAAATCATTGAGAGAAATTTCAAAAGATAT